>VDFB02167183.1:0-30654 GCA_007258455.2 Sequoia sempervirens
TCCATCCCACCTATCTTCCACATCCTACCATCATATCCCATTTATCTCCCATCCCTCCATCCTTCTTGTGATATTGATCAAAATAGGGGCACATATCTATACATGCTTTAGCCACCTCTTGGTATACATTCCCTTCATCCATGCTCTGTTGTATTCCTTGGTCACCCATCCTATCCTCCTCTAGTTATCTCCTTTTCCCATCTACTCATCTTCCATCCCTCATGCCTTATCATATATGACATATCTAGAGTGGGGGCATTTGCTTCCTTTGTGACATAACCCTTGGAGACATCATCTATCATAACATCCCTTCATCTCCCTATCCATCTATCACAGCATCCCTTCCATCTCCCCATCCTTATCTTCGTATCCATCTATCCTAGCATCCCTTTCATCTCCCCATCCTTATCTTCGTATCCATCTATCCTAGCATCCCTTTCATCTTCCAATCCTTATATCCCTATCCATCTATCACAACATCCCTTCCATCTCCCCATCCTTATCTTCATATCCTCTATCCTAGCATCCCTTTCATCTCCCAATCCTTATATCTCTATCCATCTATCATAGCATCCCTTCCATCTCCCCATCCTTATCTTCGTATCCATCTATCCTAGCATCCCTTTCATCTCCCAATCCTTATATCTCTCTCCATCTATCACAACATCCCTTCCATCTCCCCATCCTTATCTTCATATCCATCTATCCTAGCATCCCTTTCATCTCCCAATCCTTATATCCCTCTCCATTTATCACAAGATCCCTTCCATCTCCCCATCCTTATCTTCATATCCATCTATCCTAGCATCCCTTTCATCTCCCAATCCTTATATTCCTATCCATCCAAACAATCCCTCCCATCCCCCATCCCTATATCTCTATCCATTATTTCATCTTTATCCTCATCCCATCTCACAATCCCTTGTCATTGGTATCTAGCTATAGGCCTCCCTCCATGCAACCCAATTCTATTTATCTAATCATCACCACTCCTCTTCTCTTGCACATCTTTCCAATCCCCTATCACTTTTCATCACTTATCTATCTATCATCCTATCCTCCCAAGTCATTTTAATTGTTTTGATAAATATCCCATCCCTGAGCTTTATGTGATCGTCATCATCCTATCCAATCCAACCGGTCTATCCTATCTCATCATATCGATCCCATCTTTTTATCCACTCATCCTATCCTCATCCTACACTCATCCTATCATCATCCTTTATCCATATTTATCTTTGGTCTTTGGTCGAGCTACGTTGCCCCTACGCTTTCACGTAGGCAAGATCGATCACTTGATCCACCCCTGGGGCTCTGCTATCATCTAGCATTGGTCTTTCTACTTTTTCCATCTACTCCTCTATCATCTATCATCTATCGTCTATTGTCTATCATCGATCACCATTGTCTACTTTGCTCCTTTTCTCCATCCTATCTTTATCATCCATCAAAATCTCCATCTTGGTTAGTCGTCAGTTTTTTATTAAACTATGACGGCTCTGCGCTTTCATGTAGGCAAGGCTAATATTTGATCGGCCCCCAAGCCCCCTAGGTCTTTAGGGTGTGTAAGTCTCATGTCTTGTCTCCCTTGTGTCGTGTCATCAAGCTATGCCCTTATCTAGCTAGCTCTTAACAAACAAGATCCACTTGTATCAACAAATCCAATCAGTTTTGAATATCCTACGTCATATCGATCTTTTAGCTTAGTATCCATCATCGGTCTCAATAGGATGCATCCTTCCTAATAGACCTCATCAATCCCATCTATCCCCTTGATCCTATGGCAAAGGACATTTGAAATTGATTGTGATATTTTGATACTTTTGGATTTTGCTTATCATTTAAGCTCCCTATCATCACTTGTCATGGTCACCTAGATCCATCATATCATGGTGTGCTTTAACTAGTCAACATAGGGGCATATCTTGATCTTTTTATGTCTATTTTTTGTCTTCTTGGTTGTCCCATGTAGTACCTACCAAGATCCCTGAGGTCTTGTGTTATGTTGGGGCATCCTTTTGTGCTTGTGGTTATCTCAATACCTGGCCCGACCAAGGTCTTCGTGATGTTGGGGTATTGGGATAGCCTTCTTGTCTGTTGTGTTTGTTTCATGCATTAGACACTAATCTGCCTTGGTTCCACATACCCTGGCACTTGGTGTCTTATGCTATAGCAAAAATCAGTGCTCCAAAGATGGAAAATTGCATTAGGATTGCATTTCATTTCTATCATCTTGCATGCATCCCACATCCTCTCATCTATCAAAATCCCCCCATCCATTCCTCCTTCATCCTCATCTCACATCTCTATCCAATCCCTATCCATTCCATTTATTCTGAATCATCTGATCGTATCCTTGTTCTTGTTCCCAGTCTTGTTACAAGCCTTGATCCAATCATCCTCATCATCCAGATGTATTCTTCCATATCCCTTCAGTGTTGTTTTGGGATGTGTCCTTCCCGCATCAACAACACTTTCATCATCACCATTGGGAGGTATTCTTACCTATCCTTTAGTGGTGTTTTGGGATGTATAATTCCCTCATCAATACCACTCATTGGGATGTATCCTTCCCTATCCTCATCAACCTCTTTTGGCTTGTACCTTGGCTGGGGCTGTGTGATTGAAAAATATGTGCGTATTAAAATGAGATAAATACTATTCAAGCACACCAATGAAACTTTAAATCAAAGGAAAACTGATTAAACAAAGTAAAGCAAACTCTCAATGCAGCAGCTCCTTTGAAGACGTCCCATTGTCCTCTATCTCCAGTATTTTTGCCAAAGCTCTTCGATTTGTATGCTAAGCTCCACAAAATGACTACTAAAGAACGAGATTTAAAAGTAAATGCATAATACATTAAGAATGCAAGATCTTAAAGGTTGATAATGGAGGAATGTTGGTTGTTCACTTCAGCAGCATAACGATATAATGAAAATGATAGATGGCGATTGAGGAAAGATCGAAGATAGATTTTGACAGAATGAGGATGCTAGATGAAGATTCGATCCAAATGGCTTGTGAAAGGTTAAATTTATAGATTTTTGAAGGCAAAAGCTTAGTTGGCAAAGATCAATGGTTGAGATTCAGTCTGGTAAGATGAACGGTATAGGATTTTCGAAAGCTTGAGAGGGAGATAGAAGGTTTCCTCTTTTTCAATTTTTCTCCTTCAGATCCGAAGGAAGGTTTCTGTTTTGAAGGATGAGTTGAAATGAGATTTCATAATTAAATAAATAAACTTACTTAATTATATGTGAAGATGAGATTAGAAATTTGCATAATTAAATAAGCAATATTTAATTATGTGAGAGAGGGATTTAGAAGGCATTAAATTAAATATTTAAAATATTTAATTTAACTATGAGATGAAGAGGAGGAATATTCCATTTTTGAATTCAAATTTTCAAATTTCGAATAACATGATAATCAAATATAAATAAATTATAGAATTTATTTAATTTAATTATGAGGAATATGGAGATGGTAATTAATTAAATAAAGTTCTTTATTTAATTAATGTAGAAGAATCATAAGAATGAACAATATAAATAAATAATTAAATTTATTTATATGTAGATGACTTTAGGAGATTAATTAAATAATTGTATTTAATTAATTACCAGACTTATTATAATGTTGACCATTTTTACGTGCATACATTTTGCCCCTCTTTGAGATGATGTTCGAGATGATGAGATTTGTGTCGAGTAACATCATTTCAAAGAAGTTAAGATATGGATAAAGGAGAATGGATAATGATATAAAGATAGGATGATGGAATGATGATGCCCCCTCGAGAGGATAGGCGGGTTGAACAAACACGGGTAGGCTCTCGAAATGAAATGATAAGGATAGACAAGATGATGCAAGATAGAAAGTGGATGAAGGAGAGGAATGATACGTTATGCTGTAATGAAAGTGAGCAACCATGATGTTTGATATAGCACTAGACCTTATGCACCAAGATATAAGGACCAAGGTGACGATGTGTCTCGTGCCCCAGCATAATACAACCTTGTCTAGACGTATGAGGAAATAGACTTAGAGCATTAAAGTCCTAATGCACAAAAGGTATGATATGACCTTAGATGCAAAGGATAGTGCAAAAAGCTACTCCAACATACACAAGATATGAATATTAGCTAGAATGATACGGATTTGAAAAAAATGCAAGATAAAATGATAACACACACAAGCAAGCAAGCAAGCATGCACAAATGATACAAAAACAAACAAGGAATTGTCCCTGTCAAGCTGTAAACCGTTGATTGATTGATTGATTGATGATGATGATAGTGTTGCCATTGTGGGGAGCAGCATGTCCCTAGATCAACACAAGGATGATGATAATTGATTGATTGATTGGTTGATTCATTAGGTTTACAACAAGATAAGGATCAAGACCAAAGGATGTGATTGGATAATTTGACAAGATTGATTGACTTGATTGGTATGGATTAAGGATTGACGTGCATTTGGATTATTGCTTGGATTGATTCGATTGAGTTGATTGGATGCAATGGTTTTGATGAAGATGATTGATTTGGTTGAATGGTTGAATGATTGGATTGATTTGAATTGAGATGATGGATTTTTGTTGGATATTTGATTTTTTTGGATTTTTGACATTTTATGATTTTTTAGACTTTTGAAATGTTTTGATTTTTTTGGACTTTGAAATGTTTTTACTTTGTTTTTTAATTTTTGAAATGTTTTGCTTTTTGGATTTTGAAATGTTTTGATTTTTTTGGATTTTGAAATGTTTTGATTTTTTGGATTTTTTTGAAATATTTTGATTTTTGTTTTGGATTTTTGAAATGTTTTGATTTTTGGAAATATTTTGATTTTTTGGGATTTTTGAAATGTTTTGATTTTTTTTTTGGATTTTTGAAATGTTTGGAGGTGTCAAAGGATGAAAATTTGAGTAGCCTTTGTGCTAGATACCAATGACAAGGGGAAAACCAAGTCTAGGTGCAAGGAGATAAATGGGATTGATGGATGAAAGGGTGGGTGATAGGATAAGGGATAAAAGGCTCATGATAGATGGATGGATGGAATGGATAGGTCATAGTGAATGGAATGGATGTATGCATCATAAGAGAGAAAGGATGTGATTTCCAAAGACTATGTTGCATAGGAATAACATGCCCCATTATAGGTACAAGATAGGATTTTTCATGACAAAGCTTATGACAATAGGATAATGATATGATTGTTTGGAAGGATGAGGTATATCAAGAGATACCTAAAACATGTTTCAACATTTTGCCCCTATATCTTCATCAAGATCAAAAGAAGAAGGGTGGATGAATGGACTCAATATGATAGGTATAATGGCTAAAGATGGTAGGTAGGATGGAAATGATAAGACATGAAAAGGATAGGTTGGATAGATAAGACATTGTGCCCCCAAGTGTAAGTGACATAGAAGATCAACCTACACATGACGCCTATTTGCTAGGTTTTCATCATGGTACTTATCCAGGGCGCCTGTTTACCAGGTTTTCACCATTGGACGAAGGGATTTCTCTTTACTTTTCTTTTTCTTTTTTCTTTTTTTTTTTTTTTTGTTTTGAATTTTTGACTTTTTGGATAGGAGAAGGTGAATATGGATGGGAGGGACTCCAGTGTCTAGTTGCATGAAAGGTGATAGTCCCACTAGATGGATGTCGTTGCATGGACCATGTCAAATGTCATTATGCTCATAGATGTTGGTAAGATATGATATGAAAGGAATGGATTAGGTAGATGATGGATTATGATGTGGATGATGGAGGACAATAATGGATTATGATGCAGATTATGTAGGGAAGATGATATGTATTATATGGGACTTATGAAAAAGATGAATGGGGAGGTTTAGCCAAAAGCATGGACCATAGGAAGATGATGGGGGAGATATGTAGGATAATGAGTGAAGGGTGGGGAGATGGAGGTATGTGGAATTGTTGTGAAATGGAAGGGAACCATGACCAATGGTTGCACACACTGTGATAAAAATTGAAGCTTTTGATGTGGATGCGGTGTAGGAAGCAATGAAGATGTTTGCTTAGGAGGTGGTGGATAAAGTGCTTTTGGTACCCACATAGACTTAGTATTTTTATGATTTTTATTTTTCTTGTGGGTTTTAGGAATTTTAGATTTTTGAATGGAATGAGAATGTGGGATGGAAGTGGATGGTTGGGAATTTTGTGATGTGAATGCCTCATTTGACTTGATTTCTTTTTTCTTAGGTACCCAAACCATTTTGTTTTTAGACTTTTCTTTTGGAGGTATGGGCTTATATAGCTTTTTATATGGATTTTTCTTTGACTTTTTGTATTGATGTCCTAAGGCATGAGAACCCTTAGGATTTTTTACTTTATAGGTAGAGGCATTGAAATTCCTGCTTTTGAATCCCATGGGTATGGTGGAATGGGTGGAAGCTTTATGTTTATACAATGTGTGCATTTGTTGGTCATGATTAAGATGTTTAGAGGATTTATGGATGGAGGGATAAGGGGATTGGATGATGGGGATATTAGGTGTTGGGAGAAGTGGAGGTAAAGTTGATGGTGGGAAATTAGGAGTTGGAAGCAATGGTGGCAGATTCGATGGTGGAAGGTGTATGGTCACATGCTTTTGACATTTGTAGGATGATGGAGGTGGAATGGCAACATATGTTTTAGGGATATGATAGGCTTTATGATGGAAAGTGGACTTAGAATGCATGGAGGAAGTACCAACATCTTTAGGTTGTTTTCCTTGGGGTGTAGGTCCAAGGTCATAAGAGTGTGGAGGGACTTTGACATGTATAGGCTCCAAAATATTTTGTTCATGAAGGTCTAGACCTTTACCTTGGTGGTTCATGTTTTGGAGTGTGCAATGGACAATGGAACCAGGTGTAGGTGAAACACTAGACATGAGTTCTTTATTCGATGGAGAAGATAATGGTTGTTGTTCAAAGGAGGAACATTCATGAATGAGGGTAGAAAAACCAATAGGATATGATAGAGGACTTGCAATGGGGTCGATAGTGGGTGATGGAGAATCATTAGGATCTTGATTAGCATTGTGTTCACTTAGATCCAAGATATTTGTTTGATCTTCTATGTGTGCTTGGGAGGCATATGTCTCATCAAGGGAAGTGGATGTTTGTGCATCATGGATGGGTGAGGTGGAAAGCTCTTGACCATGGAATGCATAAAGTTGGCTAAGAGGATCATCATGGTCTTCTTGATCATAAAAGGGGCCTTGATCAAAGATGGAAGGTTGATCATGAACAATATTAGGTATGTTATGAATGGGATCATTGGGAGGGTGTTGATCTTTATGTGGATGAGGGGGTAATGTTTCTACATGTTTAGGATTGTGCTCTTGACATACCTCATGACTTATTGGAATGGAGGTGGAAGGGGATGACTCTTGAATTGGATCAAGGGATTGTGGATGACATGGTTGGCTTAAAGGATTTGGCATGATGTTTGATGACTCTTTTGTGTGTTCAAGAATATAAGTTGGATGACATGGCGATGTTTGATTCCTTGCTAGTAGCCCTTGGGTCACATCCTTTGTAGGTGTATGGTTGGAAGGTGTTGGCTTAGGGTTTTGGTTTTGATTGGATGATGGTAAGGGTGCATGGACTAGATTGGTGTTCCCCTTGTCAATGGTTGCATTAGAACATGAAGAATTTTGATCTTGTTGCAAGGTATAACTTAAAGTCACATGTGTTTGTTGTGATGTAGCATTGAAATGCGAAGAAGGGAATGGATTAGATTGGTATGAGGTGGAAGGGTGATAATGAATGGATAAGGGATGATGTGGTGGTTGTTGGATTTGACAAGTGGCAATGAATTCATTGGCTTGAGCTAGGAGGTGTTGGATTTGAGGTGATTTGATTTGTTGAAAGTTTTGGAAGAGGGTTTGAAGGCTTTGTATGGTTTGATGGTCTAGGGGTTTGGGTACTTGGTGAAGTGTTTGAAGGAGGTTTTGAAGTTGAGATGTTAGGTCTTTGTGTTCGAATGTGGGCATGGTGTCACACATGTGTGTAAGCTCTTGCATATCGATTTGTTCCTCAAAGTATGTAACATCATTCATGTAATCATTAGCGGTGCTAGGAGAAGCCCCTCGAAGTTTGATTTTATGTTTTGGTTTTGTTTCATGATTTGAACTAGAGAAAGGGACTCCTTGAATGATGATCTCGGACTTAGGTTTTGTCTCATGATTTGGCCTAGAGGAATAGCCCCCTTGGATTATGATTTTGGGCTTGTGATTAGGATTGGGATTGTTTATGATTATGACCATTTTGACAAGTGGTGATGGTGATGATGTGGAATGATAAGATTGGATGACTTTGTTTGATTAGGATGAAATGGATAGGATCTGGATGTGTTGGAAGAACGTGTAGAGTGACTTGTCTTTATGTGTTTGATGTTTAGCTTGATTTGGAAATGTTTAAATGAATGATCACACATGCACACATATGAATCACACACGCAAGACACATAAGCAAGTTTGAATTTTTGAATTTTTATGAATGTGATTATTAAGCACACACTTGAAGAAGACACATCAACAAGTCCTAGAACTAGTCAAGTGGGTATGGCCAATTAGGTTTCAAACTAATTTGAACAAGGTTGACTAAGGATGATTTGAAAGAAAAATCCTGCCACACAGCCGGGAGAAAGGGGTAACCCACCCTTCACCTTCACTTCCCAAAGGTATAAAGTTCTTTGGGGCTTAGCCAAGAGTGATAAGATTTTAACTTCCAAACAAGCGTGTCTTTCGATTCACACTTCGATTGAGGTCGTCCCTAGGGGTGATGAAATCCCCTAGCAGGCCTCCTATAAAGGGTTTGACAAAAGCAAATCAAGTGAGGTGTTTGTGATCACACACGCACTTGATTCACACTCACAATGATTAATTTCCCTTAGATTAGAAATGGAATATGTGTAAAAGGTTCAAACACTTGTTCTTTTTAGATCCCAAATCAAGATGTGATGGAAGACAATGGTTAATTTTAGCCTCGATTTTTGATATGTGATTGAAAACAAGATTCGTTTTAATATCCCAAATCCAAATGTGTGACAAACAATGATTAAAAGATGAAGGATGAAACAAGTGCACCTGGTTATTTTCGCTTTCCAAATTGTTGTTGTGAGTGATATTGCTGCTACTAGAGCTCCTTATGATCACCGATTTCCTCGCCAACTCGATTTATCTCCATTGCTCTTCTCCACCTGCACAAGGATGCAAGATTTCAAAGGGTGATAATAGAGGAATGTTGGTTTCTCAATTCTGCAGCATAACAACGCAATGATGAAGAATGATAGGGATGGATTGAAAGATTGAGGAATGATTTTGGCAGAATGCGGATGTCTGAAAAAATCATATATGTGCGTATTAAAATGAGATAAATACTATTCAAGCACACCAATGAAACTTTAAATCAAAGGAAAACTGATTAAACAAAGTAAAGCAAACTCTCAATGCAGCAGCTCCTTTGAAGACGTCCCATTGTCCTCTATCTCCAGTATTTTTGCCAAAGCTCTTCGATTTGTATGCTAAGCTCCACAAAATGACTACTAAAGAACGAGATTTAAAAGTAAATGCATAATACATTAAGAATGCAAGATCTTAAAGGTTGATAATGGAGGAATGTTGGTTGTTCACTTCAGCAGCATAACGATATAATGAAAATGATAGATGGCGATTGAGGAAAGATCGAAGATAGATTTTGACAGAATGAGGATGCTAGATGAAGATTCGATCCAAATGGCTTGTGAAAGGTTAAATTTATAGATTTTTGAAGGCAAAAGCTTAGTTGGCAAAGATCAATGGTTGAGATTCAGTCTGGTAAGATGAACGGTATAGGATTTTCGAAAGCTTGAGAGGGAGATAGAAGGTTTCCTCTTTTTCAATTTTTCTCCTTCAGATCCGAAGGAAGGTTTCTGTTTTGAAGGATGAGTTGAAATGAGATTTCATAATTAAATAAATAAACTTACTTAATTATATGTGAAGATGAGATTAGAAATTTGCATAATTAAATAAGCAATATTTAATTATGTGAGAGAGATGGATTTAGAAGGCATTAAATTAAATATTTAAAATATTTAATTTAACTATGAGATGAAGAGGAGGAATATTCCATTTTTGAATTCAAATTTTCAAATTTCGAATAACATGATAATCAAATATAAATAAATTATAGAATTTATTTAATTTAATTATGAGGAATATGGAGATGGTAATTAATTAAATAAAGTTCTTTATTTAATTAATGTAGAAGAATCATAAGAATGAACAATATAAATAAATAATTAAATTTATTTATATGTAGATGACTTTAGGAGATTAATTAAATAATTGTATTTAATTAATTACCAGACTTATTATAATGTTGACCATTTTTACGTGCATACAGGGGCAACATCATATTTTTCCTCAAATCTATTTGTGCTTCATCCATTTCCTATCATTTATCCTCCTATCTTTTCCATCACTTTGCATCATCTTCCTCATCTCCCATTTCATTATATCATTTATTTCGAGAGCACACCCATATTCTCTTTAACCCGCATGTCCTCTCGAGGGGGCATCCTCAATCCCTAATATTCATCTTCACCCCCATCATTTTCTTTCTTCCTAGTCATCCCTTTGATGACTGGGGCATCTTTTCCAATCTAACCATCTCCTTCTGGGTTCTATATGTTAATGTTCTTTGAAATGATGCTACTTCATAACACCATCTCAAAGAGGGGAAAAATGTAGACATCCAAATTTGGACACTTAATTTATCCAAATTTATCACTTTTCATCTAAGCATCCTCTTATCTGAGTTAATTAAGTAATATTACTATTATTTAATTAATATCCTTAATTCTTCCAAATCCCTAAGGTATTTAATTAATAATTAAATACCTTACCCTCCTTAATCCCCTTTTTCATCAAATGAATTAAATAAATATTACATTTATTTAATTCCTCACATGTTATTTTCATCTAATCCTAATCCATCTCCTAATCTCTTCATTAAGAATGTGCACATGCCTAGTCCTTGATTAGGATGTGTCACATCCTCCAACTTTTGCAAGTTGGCTTCTAATCCTCATTAACCCCTAATTATCCTCTAATTACTGATTAGTTAACCCTAATTAGTACCTTGGTCAACTCTCCCCATCCCCCAAGGAATTTTTAATTCTTTTTTATTCACCCTAGGCTCCTCTCTTCCCCATGTGAATTTTTAATTCACTTTTATTATTCCTAGAACCCCCTTTTCCCATGCATCTTCTAGAACCTTTGACTTGTCATATCAAGTCACATGTGACAAGTTCCCACCTTTTGGGAACCTTGTCTTATCCACTAGATTCTTCCAATCATTGTGAATTTAAAATTCACTTTTATTCTCCCAAAGCTTTCCCTCTCCCCATGTGATCATTGAAAGGTTACATCAAAGTACTTGGAAGGTACTTGTCCTTCCTCCACATCATGTACCTCCCTTCCACATCATCTACACATCATCCTACCTTTATCCACTTCACATTCCACATGTCAAAATGTGAGAGCTTGTGAGTCCTCAACTCACCTTAGCCCTTCATCTTGACCTTGTTGGATAAATCCCAACCATTCAATTCTCTAGAGAATTCAAGTTTCTCTATAAATACCCCATCCTCTAAGGCATTTAAAAAAGAGACTTAGCTATTTTGCAACTAAGTGCTGCCATTTTGTGCACTCATCTAGCCATCAATTTCATCCATTTACATTTGAATTCAAGCACATAGTCAAATCCTTCATTTAGCCACATCAAGAGCCATCAAGGAGCATAAAAATCAAATCCAAATCAAAGGACAACCAAGGAGTTTCAGCTGCAAGAAGGAAGGTATATCCATTTGTCATCATTTTACACTTTCCTCTTTGCATTTACAAATTCCTTAGGCTAATCTTGAGGTGTTTCATTATGTTTTCCATTGCATTTTAATTGCTTAGAATAGGTTAAACATTTTGATATCACATCCCCAAGTATATGTTAGGAGGAATTATCCTACGCAAAAGGCTGCTCCAATGGAAGAAGTCAAGGTTGTAGAGGAGGAGCTGCAAGATGAAGAGGCACCTACCGATGATGTAGAGAAGAGAGCAACTATAACAAATAATTCTCTCATTCCTTCTCCACATCAAAATGTGCAAGTTTATGAGGAGGCAATTCACAAGGAGGGGAACATATATAACATTCTTGAATGACTAAATTATGAATATGATGAGATTTCCACTCCTGATAGTGGAGAATGGAGGTAATTTGTAAAAGAAATAAAATAATCCACCTCCGGAGAAGAAAGTAAAAACATAGAATCTGAAGTTGTTCAAGGAAAAGCATCAAAGTCCCTTGAGAAGGAAATAATTGATGAACAAGAGGATCACCCTGGGCAGGGGAGAATAGAGAAGAGGTTTTTGATAGTCCTCATTTGGACAAGGAAGAACAGGAAAACCAACTAGAAACAGAGCAAAATGTTGAAGTAAATGTGGTTGACAGTCCCAATAAGGAAGTCACAACTGAACCATCTATAGCTCCAGAATGGTTGGAGAGGAGGCTTAGTAAGAAGCCAATAATTGTACAAGAGGAAGCCCCAAGCTGGGACAAGCTACTTGAACAATGGGGGAAGCCAAAATAGAGGAAGAGAGCTAGGATAGTCTCTAAAATGTCCAGAAATGAATTGAATAATAGGGTTATTCATGTGGCGGTACCTACAACAAATACATTCAAAGATGAAGCTAGGCCATCTGATTACAAGGTGAAAACTATCAATTTAGGACCCCTACCAAGGAACAAGAAAAGGAGGAATTCAAGGAATCTTCCCAGATAATTTTGAGGCTAGATAAAGAAATTAAAGAGAAGGAAAGGTTACAAAAGCAGTTAAATGATGTCTATAAATATGTACAAAATCTAATGAAGCCTCTACAGACTATAGGAAGTGAAGGAATTGTTGCCCAAGGAGGAAATTTCAAATATTTAAAGGTTGAAGTCCTCTATGCATTGTACACATGGCTGGCTTTAGGATGTTTGTAGCAGAGGAGATGAAGAAATTGAGCATATTCTGAAGATATACATTAATGCTTCTAACTTTCTTGAGCATAATTCACAATTTGTTGCAGATTGCAACAAAATTGATGAATCAATTGTTGATGAATTGAACAAGATTTTGCAAGTATCAAAGGATGAAATGGCTAAGCTGGATGTCCTTTATTGACATGAAATTGGCAAGGTGAAGGAGTGGGTTGAAGTTTGGAACTACAGAAAGGAGCTCCTCACAAAGGCCTTGAAGAAAATAATGAAATTACAAGGGAAGATGAAGGAAATATATAATAGTTGCATCAATTTCTTGGAGATAATGACTAGAAGGAGGAAATTTGGTCAAAAGAACATGAACATTGGTAGATTGCAAGGATGGTGGCACGAGATATATGCTCCTTCTAATGGTGCTCCAATCACTTGGATGAGGCCTCAAATATTAAATGCAAATTTTATTTTATTTTAAAACTTTCTAGGTCAACTTGCCTGGCCGACCTATTGATGTAAACCCTAAATTGGGCCAACCTAGTGAGAATTCTCTATAAATTGAGGCTCAAGCCTCCTTTGTAATGGTTAGAGAAGAGTTAAGTCATAGTTGCAAGAGCTAGAATTGAGTTAGGAGTTATCATTTTCTTAGAGCAAGTGTTGCTACATTAAATACTTGAATTGTTGCAATATTGGGTGATTTAATATAAGTAAAGACATTGTTCTTTGGTGCTCTTTCTTGTGTTGTTTCATTTTGCAAGGTTCTTGTTATTTCATATCTTTAAGATTGCTTTGAGATTATTGGTTACATGTTATATTTTTTATTTATATGTGATATAATGGTGTTGATGATTTGATATTTGAATTTTTTGAGCAATCATTGGTCCATACTTTAGCAGCTTGTTGATTGTAAGTTGTGTAAAGTTAGCCTGGGCCCTAAATTTTGGTGTTAAGTTCAATTGTGGGTATTTATTCATTTCAATTGAAAAATAAGGTTGAATTGGGTGAATGATTCATGATCTGAAAATCTTGAATTCCTTAGAAGATTGCACTGTTTTTGTGAGATTGTAGACTTGATCTGGGTTAAGCAGGAATTGGTTCTGAAGGATTGGTCCACTTTGAATGTTTAATTATTTGCACTGTTGATCTTAGGAATTAGTTTAGTCTTAAAATATCTTTAAACCCTTACCTTTTGTTATTTATTTTCAAATTTGAGTTAGACTTTAGGATCAAAAGTATCACCAAATTGCAAGATCTAATAAATCTAAAGTTCTAGCATTTGTTTTGTAAGGTCGCTTGTGATTACCAGCAATTTCACATTTATCACTGAGTTGTTTTTGCATTGTCAAGACTTAACATTAGAGACCTTGGGGTTATCTCTTGAGGCTTGCTAATAGAGATTTACCTTTCAAGAGAGATAGGATACTTGTATTTTGTCTGAGTTGTTGTGTAGAAAACGCCATCAACAAACTCCTTTGAACATCTTTTGCATTTTGCATTTTGCATTTGTTATATGGCCACCTTGCATAACACAACTTGCATGCCTATGGTACCATCACATTTTTTCATGAGATCTAAGCATACAATTTTTTTCTTGTCTTGTGAAGCTCGAAAAGTCATTTTCTTTTGTGGCTCCTTATTAAAGTTATCAAGAGGTATAACTTTTGTATGGTTGAGTAGGAAGCCCATTTTGAGGCATGACTTTCCCCATAACCACCTACATGTGTGTGAGTGCATACCAGCCATGAGTGTATGTTTCTCACCTTTTGGGCCTTCTCAACCGGTAGATAGCCATGAGTTTCATCACCTTAGAGTGAGTATATGCATTTTCTGGATAAACAGCCTAGATCTGATCCACAACGGGATGGACAAATAATCAAAGCTTGATCTAACTCTCTCTCTTTCCTTACCCTTCTTTTTCTTTCATTCTTTTATATCATTTTCTTGTGTGTTCCTTTGTGCTAATGTTTGGTTTTCCATGGGATCTTCATCCTAGGGGCTTGATGATCCGTAAATTCCTTACTATGAATCACTTAACAACTTGTTAGATTCACCAGGATACAGATTTAAAATTAAGATTGTAATTGATGATGCTTTTGAATTGAGCAAATAACCATATAAAACATAGGAAAGTAAAGAAGCTAATAGAATCACGCACCAAGAAAAGAGAGACAAAGAGATTTGATAACGGAGTTCACCAGTTTCTGGCTACATCTCCAGATCTGCAAATAAGCGTGATTGATGCCATTACTATAATGCAACTTATTTTACATCACCATGGTCTTTCATTGAGTTACAATCTCCTTCCCAGGAAGATTCTTGCACTTCAGGATCTTCCTGCTTCCACACTGTAATGATAGGATCTTTCTAGCAACATGTTTGTGCCTAACTCCTTCGTCACCTTTATAATGCTTTCAAACAATAAAGCTGCAACTCTCTCTCACACAAGAGTACATAGGCATCAAGCCTTTACAAAGGACTCAAAAGTTGTACAAAATCTCTTAAAGGACTCACTAAGTTCTTATCTCTGCTCCCTAGAGACCACCTAGCTCTCAAACATCTCCAATAACTCACTCCAAACTCTTTACTAAGAGAAAATAAACTCTCCAAGAGTTTTTACAAAGAATGAGATCACTCAAGAGACACCCTCACGCCTTTGAATTCTGAATTTCTGAATAGTTCACACTTCCCCCCTTTTATACATAAAATTAGCCTAAATAGGCTTAACAAACAATTAAATGTCTAACCCCCCTTTTTCATCTCGTACAACATCCCATTTGTTTTTTAATAAACCCCCTTTGTTAATTTGTTAGGTGGGTTTTGCTTAATTTTGGCCTTATAGGCCATTTGGTTACAAATTTGGGGTAGCTTATACATTAAAATGAAATAGACTCCATTTATAGTTGAATAACTATCGGTGGTCTGTCGGTAGCCATACATTTTGGTGAAAGGTTGGTCGGGGGTTCCAACCCTGCCAACCAAATTTTGTTTTCAAACACCACCTGAATTCAAAACAAAACAAACCCATGGCTATTAATAGTTAAGCCTGCCACTTGTGGTCTAATGGTGGAAACGACTGGCTATTTCAATGGAGGTCACAGGTTCGAGCCCATTCAACAACACTTTTAACAAACTCACCCAATTTGGATGGAAGACAGAGGGACACTTGGTGCACCAGAAGACTACCATGTGGAAGTATTTGATTTGCTGACAGAGCCACATCATTTGCCAACTATTTGCCACATCATCACTGTCTGGATGCCACCTGTGATGCCACATAATGCTCACTGGAGTATGATGCCACGTCACCTGTACGGCCGGACATGTGTCTCAATATGATTGGTCTGTACAAATGCCATGTGTCACACCTTAGTTTTTCCACATCAGATTCTATACAGTACAGACTGACTGATGACATCAGCTGTTGTACCATCAAGTCAACCAAACTTTGACTACTAATATCTTGAGCATACGATGTCCATTTTTGATGAAACAAACACTATCGGAATCGTCTCGACGAGCACTTCGATTTGATGCCAATTTCGATGAATTCTGAGATAATCATTTTTTCCACCTTTTTGATGGCTCTGGTACCCTATTTGACTGAACCTTTGACCAAACATAATTCGCACGTACGATCTCCTTTTGACGTGATTCAAGTTGCGCCAGGATTGTATTGCTATGTTCTATGCATTGATGCCAGTTTCAGGAGATTCTGAAGCTGCTGAATTTTTGAGACCTTCGAGATCCACCTGGATCACTTGATCACCCCTCTTTATTGTTATTTTCTCATTTTTCTAGCATGAGTGCATTTGGATCCCTCTTGATATGCATATTTGACTACTTTAGTGTGAGTTTGAAACAAGTTCATCCTCTCACTAAAGTGGGAGCTAAATGTGTCACAAAAAATTATATCTTTGGACATTTTTATGCTCATTTGGGTCTTACTTATGGATGTTGGCCTAATTTTTCCTAGATTTAATGTTGTAATGTGGTCAACACATTCACATTAGGTCTTGGACCCTTGTGAATCAATAAGAATTCTATGATGTCTTGTAAAATTTTTGTGAAGTGTTGTAACCCACTTTCACACTTTTCTATGAACTTTTTAATATAATTCACTCAAATAACCTCTTTTTATCATTTACCAAGCCTTATTTCAAAGTGTTGTAAAGTGTTGTAACAAAATTTCTTGCTTTTCTAGACTTGTCATCAATAATTTGACCCTTTCTTATGTTTAAATGACCCCTTAATGAACTTACAAGCGCTACTTAAGTGTGTTTCAGAGAATAATCTCGTTAAACATCATTAAATAAAATTTAATTCTCAACACCCATTAAAATTTCCCTAGTGGAACCAAGTCACCACTAGGGGCAACTTAGTCCCACTTGGCACAAAAATAAAAAATATTTCAAAATTCTGGCAAGATATTATTTTCTAAGCCTTGAGGTCAGCCTATGATGTATTTTTGGGAAATTTTGTATAATCAAGTATAAATAAAGGGTTTTCCCCTCATTTTTCATCTTTGAATCTCCTATTTTCCTTAATACTCTAATTCATTCACTTAATCATTATCAAGCATTCTAGGCATTATCAAGTCTACATTCATTGCAACATCTACTTGCATATCTTTAGATTTCTACATGGGGGGTTTGGTGAGTTGTAGCACTGCATGTTGTTCATTCATCATTCTCTTTTTGTTTCATTTCATTTTCAAGGGTTTGATTACCAAACCGGGGTTTGACCAAGGCAAACCCCTATTCACTAACCTTTAACCTTTTTTCCCCTCTTTGCAGGTGTGTTTTGCAGGTCTTGTATGCAGATTTCTCAAAGAGCAAAGGTGTTAAAAAGGTGTCATCAATCCATCAAAGTCATTCAAAGTAAAAAAAACCCTAAGAGAAGCTTGAAGATCACCTATAGAACATATTCTATAGATTCGGATCTGAAAACCTGTCAAGAACATAAGTACATATTGAAGGCTACAAATTCCTATCCCGAATTGCCTGAGATTCACAGGTGGACTAAGTCGCCATCTATGGAAAATTAGTCCCACTACTAGGCTTGAAAACTATTTTTTGTATTTTTGGATACCCTTTTGGCTGAAACCTATTCTGAAAGAATGTCCCTGAAATAGGACTAAGTCGCCTAGCTTGGCATAAGTGTCCCAGTTGGCTTTTGTAAACACATAAAAAGTACTGATTGACATTGTGCATTTGATCTTGACTACTAACATCATTTCATCCGAAATCATCCTTCGGTCTAACCATTTAATCAAATCCCCCTATCTGATTAAATTCATCAATATTCCTCTCTTAATTAAATAAACCAGTTATCTAATTAAGTCGCCTCTTCTCGATAATTAAATTAACCATCTTGATCTAATTATCCCTATTTAATTAAATAATTAATTTTATTTGATTAAATCTCTAAAGTCTATCTATTAAATTAAATAAATTAAAACCTTATTTAATTTAATCTAACATCATCTCTTCTAATTAAATAAATCAAAATCTTTATTTAATTAATCTCTTATCACATTCATCTCATATTTGATTTAAATAAATCCACAAATCTAAGTCAAATTTGTCACATCAACTAATCTCTCATTAAATTAATTAACTGTGATTAATTTAATCTCATATCATGTCCCATCCTCTAGCTTTTACCACTTGCACATGAAAATAGATTTAATTGATTTATTAAATCCCTATTTTCCTCAACAAGGCATCTTTTTGGAATATTCTTCAAGTTTGAATTCAAAAATTCAAGTTGACATGTACATCCAACAAGGAATTTACTCCATCTTACATGTCCTTTGCCTTGATCCAAGTGGCATTTAATGCATTTTTCCTTCCCTCTTGCATCTCATTTCAACAAAATTCAAATTCCAAAATAGGCATTTATTGGCACAATCCTCAAAACTTGCACATCCTCCATCCACTCATAGGTTGACAAGTGGCATCTTGCCATTGGATGAATGTTAGTCCCACATTGCTCAATTTTAGATATTCATCCTTCAATCTCATCTATAAATAAGAGGCTTCACTCCTCATTTGATCATCCACAATTTATGCAAAGTTACTATGCTCAAATATTTAGCCATTTCCATCCATCATCATTTAATCATAGGTAGGTTATGCAGATTTTTCCATTGGAGCATTCACCATCAAGCATCAACAAAGTGGATCAATTATCATCAACACATCAAGCTTGCATCATAGGAATTGGGAAAGGGCCAATTTTCACATCAAATTGGCACCAATTCCCCCATGGGATCATGAGTTTGCTAGTTTAATTGGGATTCAATCTATTTTTATTATTTTCTTATTGTGTTTGTCATTGCTTTTTTCCTAATTTAAGCTTTGTGAATGGATTTCATGGGGAATCCTTATTCTTACTTGCATTCTAACATCTAATGTGTTTGCTCTTATTGTTTTGCAAGTATTAGGATTGGGGTTCACACATTTGGCACTAGAAGGATGGCAACATCTCATTTTTAACCACTTTTTTTCTAAAAATTTTGCATTTTTGTTTGTGTATAGGAAAATTCCAATGCTAAAAGCTTAGCATCGCCATATAGCACTGCTGACTCTCCAACGTCGCCATACAACATTGTTGGAAATTCAAACTGTGACGTTGAAGTCTTCCCGCCCAAGAATTTGAATTTCAAACCACACCGCTTGACCAATCTGACCCGCGGGATTTTTCAAAAAAATCAAACAGTGACGTTGGTGAAAAGGGCAATGCAGATGAGCTCACTAGTCTAGACACAAAGTGCCACTGACTGGTAAGCGGCGCTGTACAACACTGCTGAGAAATAAAACTACGACGCAGTCACAGGTTGTGCCGCTGGCAAGGAGTAAAAAGTTGAAATTTAGTTTCAACACGTGATTTTTGTCAAATGATGAATTTATCTTTTTTTTTTTCTTTTTAACCTCTATGTTTTGTAGAATTTTACTGGTTTTCTTTCTTGTAGGTTGGATCAATTAAAATGAAAGAAAAGGAAGCATGATAATGATATTTCATAAAATCAAAGTGTTTTTAAACACTTTAGTGTTTGTTTAACACTCTTAGGAAACTGTCATTCCTTCTTCTTAGGATACTAATTTTGTTTGGGCTTTTAAAAAGAATCTTTTCAATTTTTACAAAGGATTAAAATGAACATTAGGGATAAAACTTACTAGAGTTTTTTTTTTTTTGGTTAACAATTGAACAAAACAACTCTCATTTGTCCTTTGGTGCTTTAAAAAGAATTCATAATTTCTTTTTGGATCTAAAATGAACAAGTGCAACTTTGTCTTCATGAGGGCTTACTTAAACTAACTTCATTGAAAAAGGATGTATGCACTTCTCTCGCACTTTATAGTGATTTGGAGAATCAAAAGACCTTTTTTTGTGATTTTAGGTTGAGATAAAGCAATCACCTCCACACTTCATTTTGGGTTTAAAATTGAACAAAATCTTGTGCAAGTGTGAGTAGAGAATTATTTACATTCTCTCTCTTTGTTGCAAACAAAGATTGTTCAAGTTACGAATATTGTCTTTACTCACTTTTGTTATCTTAGAGGGCCTGCCTTGGGGAAAAAGTACTCACCCAAGGGAATGACTCAACTGGTAACACTCTAAATCCAAGAGTATTTCCAACTGAGATATAAATGTGGGTATTGGAATAAACACCAACACCATGAGGTTGGCTCCAATGAGATGGATCTGAAAAGAGACTCTCGCCATATGGGTCAATCTCCACGAACGGAAAATCCTAACTAAAACCCATGTTTTAGAATTGTCAAAATCCTAGATCTATTTTTTGGTGCAAGAACGGTCATTCTGAAGCCACCCCACACTTTTACGGTCTTTTAGTAGAAATGGAAAGCATTCCATGGGAGTTTCATGGGTGTTGATGCTTGGTTGCCCCGAATGATGTTAATGAGCCTTAGAGGGGAGCTAGTGGGGCCAAGCATCTAACCATTCACTAAAGATAAGCGTAGCTGGACTTGTCCAAGTGGGAATCCAACAAATATTGTCTTCCACATCCATAGGGTTGTACTTATTCTTGGTTGCAAAATGATTTTCTTGTTTGAAAACATCTTTGAAACAAACACTTAAACATCATCATCAAAATTTCAAACCCTTTAAGAGACAAATACAATTGACCCAATCCATATGTTATTACTTGTCTTTGGGATTCTATCCTTAGAGGTTTCTAAACATTTGGATTACATCTCAATTTGTCTACTAAAGTTAAACAATAGGTAACCCTTGCCTTGAATTCATCAAATTTCCACACAATATACTTTGTGGGATTTGAAGAAATTAAGACATTGGACATCTAGTTTGGAAACTTAATCAAAGAAGTGTTTGTGGTAAAATAAACCCACTAAGAATGAACTCTCACATGTGTTGAAACCTCATGATTTTCAAGAAGTCAAAATCCCAAAAAATGAAAGTCCTTGATTCAAGATCCAGAAATGTATGCTCAAATTGAACCACTTCTTGGTTATAAAGGTCTATAGAAGCATTGCATGTTCTTCAATACCAAGGTTTAGGTAAACAAAGTGTCTTTTTTAGGTTCATCTTAGGATCAAAAGAAATCAAAAATATTTTTTCATCCATCCTTCAAACATCAAACCAAAAATCATCTCACCATCACCTTTTGTGAAATCTTGAAACTATCCTTCATGCTAGGATTTTTGGCAAAAAATTCAAAATCATCAAATCCTTGACACAAAATCCTTGAGATCTTTATCAAATCATCTTTGGCTAGGTATGTTTAGATGCATCCTTTTGCATATACTTAGTCAAAGCTATCAAACCATCTTGTCTAGCTAGGTATATGTAGATGCATCCTTCTTCATATGCTTAGTTAAACTATCATCTTGTTTGAATAGGTGTGGGTAGATGCATCCTTCTCCCTACACATATTCAAATTATCATCCTTTGAGAAAATCTACCCCTTAGATAATCATCCAACATCTTAGGGTCTATTTGTTCAAAATCAAAGAAAATCAAAATCAATCAAATCAAAGACAATCCCAAAAGAGAAAATCAAAATCAAAATCCAAAAGCATATCCAAAAAAGTCCCAAAGGTCTATCATCCCCCTCAAGATTTATCAAAAGATCAAAACATCCACTATCATCCATCTCTTGCATCATCATCATATCACCTTTTTATCCTCAAGATATCCTAAGAATTTCTCTATTTTGTGCATAAAGTAAACATCAATCCAAAGAATCAAGAGATTCATCTCCCATATTCTTGAAAATTGATCCTTATTTTATGGTTCAAACTAGATCTCAATACAAGAAGAACATGGTAGCCGACAAAGAAACACCCACTTCAAGTGACGTAAGCCAAACGAACATCAAAATGAATCCTATCAAATCAAACAATCCTTTGACTATCTCATCATCACAAAAATCACAAGAGGAAATCCAAGGAGAAGAACTTACCTTTGGGATGTCGCACGAAGAAATAACCAAAATGCTCCAAAATTTGAAAAACCATAAGACCATCAACATCATGATGAGGCTTAACCCTTCACTATACATGCTTTAACTAGCAAAACAAGGGGCCAAATTACCTTCTGATTTCGACGTGAGCTCCATAGTGGAACCATCTTTGGAGGTTATGCCTCTAATTTCATCCACCATCCCCATCTCATCTACACCCCCATCCCAAAGCATCACCCAAAACATTCCACAAATCATGACATTTTTTGCTCCAACCCAACCCAATGTTAATAAGGGAAATGCATTTCTCAATGCTATTCAAACACACCCCCTTGTTAATAATCAAAACTTGGATGCAAATACCATTTTGGAACAAAACATACCCCAAAATCCATTACATAAGTATGTTCCTCCCACTTTCCATAATGATCCATCATCATCATCCTTCCACGCAACACCTCAAAATTCTCTCCTCACAAATCCGCAAGAGGAAGGTGACATGTTCGGACCTGGGGGAATTTTTGATACCACATCATTTACTCAAGAACTCACACCCCTCAAATTTTCACCTCTTCCACCATTTCCATTATCATCCACACCACTCCTTGGCTTAGGGCTTCCCCCTTTACCAAATATCAATCAAACCGACATCCCAAACACTAATCAAAACATCATGCAAAACTCTCAAAACTTGTCATCGATATCACAACAACAGATGACAACTACACAAGCAATAACGACATCATCAACCACCCCCCTCACATCTCAAAGCATGGTCTCTCAAGGACCAACCACATCAATAGCACCATCCACCACTCAAATCACCAACACGAAATCACCACTCACCACCACCACGAATGCCATTCTGAATCCACCTCCACCCCCACTACCACTAACTTCCATCATATCAAGCCAATATAGCATGGCATTGCAAGTAGCTCAGCAAGCTACTTTTCAAAGGGGATTCCCACAAGTGCAAAAAAAAAAGCCACGCAATTAGCTGCTCAACAAGCCGCACAAGCTGCGCAAGTTGCCCAAGCAGCCCAAGCTGCATTACAAGCACAACAAGCCACACAAGCCCAAGCTTTATTTCAACAACAACAACAACAACAAGCCACTCAAGTTGTGCAAGCCACACAAGCTGCTCAAGCAGCCCAAGCCACATTACAAGCGCAAAATGTTGCTCAAGCCCAAATCCTATTGCAACAACAAGTGACACAAGCACAAGCCCAAGCACAAGCTCAAGCTCAGGCACACGCCTAATATCAAGCACAGCAAGCACAAGTACAAGCACAACTTCTTGCGCAAAAAACAAGTAGTGCAACTATAAGCATATCAGCAAGCAATACAACAATATCAAGAGCAACAAGAAGTAGCCCAATTGGCAGCCCAACAACAAGCATTTTTGGAACAACAACAAGAACAACAACAAGCACAACAACAAGAAATCTTAGCACAACAACAAGCAATCTTAGCACATCAACAACAAGAACAACAACAAGCGTTGTTCATACAATAGCAAGTGCTCGATAGAATGTGTAAATACCATCAAACAACCCACCCATGCAACCCACAATCAAAACACTCCATAACACCTTCATCCCACCCCCCGATCCGCAAAATGACGTAACAACACAAATTAGATTGCTCTCGTAACAAGTGCTCGATCTTCCATCAGGGCGAACCACAAAAACACCAAGCAACTTGTGTCCTTATCCATTTGACAAGAGCCTAGTGATGAAACCATTCCCCAAGGGATTTGAGATCCCCAAGTTTGAAAAATATCATGGGATGGGAAACCTTGAAGATCACATCAGGGAATTCCAAGTTCATTGCATGGAAGTCACATACGATGATACTTATCTGATGCAACTATTTCCTAGGAGTTTGGTTGGCCATGCTATGGAATGGTTCTCTCGCCTACCTACAGGCATTAGAAAATTCCAAGAAATTATAGATGCATTCATTAAAAATTATGCATGTAACATTGCCATGGATGTTAGTCTAGAAGAACTCTCAGCTCTGAAACAAGGAAAGGGTGAATCATTCGCTTCATTCCTACAATGAGGGTGATCCAAGGCTAATCAGAGCAAGTGGACCATGACTGGGGAACAACAAGTTTGCACCATTATATCCAACCTTGATGGCCTCTTGGAATTCCATCTCAAGGTACAAGGGATCACCACATATGATCAGTTGATCTCCAAGGCACTCAACATCGAACGATCCCTTATGACTCAACCTGTGGGATCAACTTCATACCCTGAACAACAAAATAACCACCCACCCACCAATTACAAAAATAAACCTCACACATGGGAAAGGAACAAAAACATTACTAATTATGGTGTCATCGCTGCCAAGGTGATCATTAGTGCCCCTCACCAAAATACACCCGCACCACAAATCCAAATCCAACACCAAAAAAATCATCAGTCAACACAACAACCAAAAAACAATCCAACAATTAACAATCTCAGTGATCAAAGGGGACCACCCCAATGGAACAAGAGTTACCCCAAGTGAAAGTATACCGCTCTAGGAGAACCACTAGAAGTCATCATGAAGAAGCTGATAAACAAAAAAATCATCAAAGTGCCCACATATGAGAATTACCAAGAACCATATGTGAAACCTCCTTGGTATAATGAGAATCAACTTTGTGACTTCCATAAAATCAAAGGACATACCACAAATAGTTGTATGAGGCTAAAAAACATAATTCAATATCTCATCGATCAAAGAATTATAAATGTGGAACAACCAACAGGAAATCAAGATCTTAAGATATACACGAATTTGATGCCTAATCATGGCAACAAAGGGAATAACAGTCATAAAGGGAAAGGTACCCACACAAATATAAATCATGTGTATGAAACAATCGTCACCTCCCTAGATGAATATTGCACAGTCATCACCATCAAAGGTGCCCATGCCGATTGTGGAGTCACCACAAGAGGTGGAAAAGTTACCATCGCAGGATCATCCTAGCCAAACAGAGTCCCTGCATCTAGATCTGTCCCTAATGGCTACAATGTCCTAGATCAACTCAAAAGAATGCCAGTGCAAATCTCCATCATGGAGTTGCTAAAAATCTCATCTGCCCATAGGAAAATCCTTGACGAAGCACTGGCTTCATCCATTGTCCCCATAGATCTTGATGTAGAACAATTCCAAGATATGGTCAGAAATATCATTAAGCCAAACCTCCTCACATTCTCCAACTAGGATTTCCCCACTCAACCATCTCACAACCGCATGCTCCACCTAGAAGCAATAGTACATAAGAGAAAATTCAAAAGGGTCTTGGTGGATGGAGGTGCGGGCTTAAATATTTGTTCTCTCAACCTCATCAAACAATTGAAAATCTCAAAGGATTCTATCAAGAAAGGAAAGGGTATCACAATAAGAGCATATGATGACCAAGAAAGAGTGTCTCAGGGCATAATCAAACTCCCTATTCAAGTAGGGCTTGCTATCATGGAAACCACTTGTCAGGTCTTGGACCTCGACTTGTCATATAACATCCTCCTAAGATGCCCATGGATTCATGCAATGAAGGAAGTAGCATCAACTTTCCATCAATGTGTGAAATTCACACATGAGGGATAAGAAGTTACCATCCATGGAGATCTCGAACCCTTCTCCTATTGCAAAAGCCTTGAAGAAAAGTACTATAAAATCCCCCAAGTACCAAAAAATGATGAGGGCCCATCTACACCATACATCAATCCCGCCACTCTCACATCCACTTCTACAACAGAGACACCCGCCACTACCACATCCCAACCATCTCTAAAACTAAGGTCATCATCCAAGATAATAATTGTGGAAATTACAACCTCCCTAATAATTCTTTTGTGGTAGGAGAGTTACCACAATCTCCTAGATCATGGGGACGTCTGCAAATAAATGAAGCCTCCACATCTCAAACATCTCCTAAGGACTATCCCAACTTTACATGTTGGGGGGATCTTGGCTGAGAAGTTATTGAGGTAGATCCATCTCATATGCTATATCAAGATGAGAGACTAGTAGCTGATTTACCAATGGATCACAGAAGCAAGGGTCTACAAATGATGCTCTCAATGGGCTATGATAGAAACCAAAGAATTGGGAGAAACGACAATGGGCTTATAATACCTATCATGCCAAAGATGCGATCAATAAAAAATCTCGGCCTTGGATGTACCCCTCTAAGTATAACCATACGTGGCCAAAGTCCTCCAGTTAGAATGGTTAATAATCCTTCTCAGCCAACTACAGCAGAACTACGCTTACCAGTATCTACAGGTCGCGTCATAGATAACATTACATTTGACATAACCAACATCTATAGTAGTAGTGATGACGAGGATACCATGACCAACTTACCTAGGCTATTTGAGGATACCACTCTTTGCATGATTAGCACCCTATCTTTTGAAACAAACCACCAAAATCATGAAATCCACCTAGTATATCCCCAACTCATCGACTACGACCAACGAGGACCACCAGTTCTTGATACATTAAAAAATGATGAGGTGCTCTTGGAATTCATGGGACTGCGAGATAACATTCTAGGTGGGGATCATAAAGCAAGGTTCATAATCAACCTAGATACACATGCCTATTATGGGGAAACAATTGAATCCCTTAGTCGCAAAAGTGAAAAATTAAGAATAATATCTAAGTCCTTAAGTGAAAACCACACTATGGCACTCTCCAACCAGGAAAAAGTAAAAAGAAAGGACACATCCAACAGTGAAAACCTCTCTGAGGTGCTCGAGGATGGGGGATTCAATCTTCCTATCAGAGCTCTTCATCAATAAAAATTAACAGTCTTGGCAGAAAGGTGCAATCCGATCAATCTAGGAATAGAGGAAACCCCGCACATCACATTCTATGTGGAATCACTACTATCAGAAGAGCAAGAGCTCCTAGCAGCCTTCCTAAGAGAAAAATAGATAAACTTCGCATGGAGTTATGCTGACATGCCAGGGCTTGATCTAGAGATCGTGGTTCACCACTTAGCAATATATCCAGAAACAAAGCCTGTTAAACAAAAACTTCAAAAAATGCACCCTCAGATCGCTTTATTAGTCAAAATGGAGCTAAAAAAGCTATTAGATGTAGGATTCATCTGACCAATAGAATATCCAGAATGGGTGTCAAACTTGGTACCTATTTCAAAACCCGATGGGAACATCAGAATCTGCACAGACTTCAGAGAATTGAATAAAGCATGTTTGAAAGATGACTTCCCACTTCCAAACATTGACATGATAGTAGACATGACAGCCAGACATGAAATGTTGTCACTAATGGATGGATTCTCAAGATACAATCAGATCATCATAGCTAAATAGGACCAACATAAAACAACTTTCATTTGTCCATGGGGGACCTACTACTGGAATATGATGCCATTCGGTTTAAAGAACGTAGGAGCAACACACCAAAGGGCCATGACATTGATATTCAATGACATGATCCATAAGATGGTCGAAGATTATGTTGATGATATTTTAGCCAAATCCAGAAAGAGAAAAGATCACATCGCAACCTTAAGTGCCATCTTTGACAGACTGGAAGAGTACAAGGTCAGATTAAACCCAAAGAAGTGCATCTTCAACGTACAATTGAGAAAGCTGCTAGGATATATAGTGTCAATGAGAGGTATCGAGGTAGATCTAGCAAAGGTAAAATAAATCCTTGAAATGGAGGCACCAAAAACATTAAAGCAATTGAGAGGTCTCCAAGGTAGGCTCCAATCCATTCGAAGATTCATAGCACAGTTGGCAGACAAACAGAACCCATACTCTCACCTACTCCACAAGGGATTAGTGTACAAATGGGATACCAAGTGTGAAGAGGCATTCAATAAAATCAAAGAATATCTACCAATACCACTAGTCTTAATGCCGCCAATCTCAAGAAAACCATTTATTCTCTACGTGTCAACAACAACAACAGCCCTTGGAGCTCTCCTAGCTCAGCATGATGAAAATGGAATAGAAAGGGCTATCTATTACATCAACAGAACAATGGTTGGGCATGAGCTAAACTATTCATTCATCGAGAAAGAATTCCTTGCTGTAGTGTTTTCATCACAGAAATTCAAACATTACATGTTGGCACACAAAATAAAACTCATCGCCAAAATCGACCCTCTCAAGTACTTATTTTCAAAGGAAATGCTCACAAGAAGAATGGCCAAATGGGTGATGATACTATCAGAATATTACATTGAATATGTCAAGTGGAAAGAAATCAAAGGTCAAGTCATAGTACATCAACTTGCAGAAGCACCAATCTATTCAGAGAATCCTCTCGTCTCAGAGTTTCCAGATGAATCTATTTTTAATCTCAATGTAGCTGACCACTAGAAATTGTACTTTGATGGCTCATACATGCAACATGGATCAAGATCCGGTGTCTTCTTTATCCCCCTACAAGGGGATTTCATACCAAGGTCCTATAAACTAGCATTTCCCTCAACCAACAACATTGCAGAATATGAGGCTTTAACCATAGGTCTTAGAATAGTAGTGCAGTGGAACATTATAGCTCTCAAAGTATACAGAGAATCTCAATTGATAATAAATCAAGTGAATGATGAATACCAAACCAAGGACAACAAGCTCACTCCATACAAGAAATTGGTAGAGACTCTCAAAGAATCCTTCATCGACATTACATTTGAGAAGATTCCCAGAACCAACAACAGAGCAGCAGATGCCATGGTAACAATTGGGTCCTTACTCGACATCCCTCACAACGTTCCAAAATATGAATTCCTGATAGAGTAGATTCTCGTGCCCGCGTTCGAGGTACCAGAGTCAGAATTTGTATGCGAAATCATTGGCCCCAGTGATCCTTAGTACCACGAAATTTACACATACCTTCGAATAGGAGTCATACCCGCTGACTTACCCTCAAACCTAAAATGAACCTTTATAAAAAAGGCATCCAGATTTGTCATCTTAAGAGATACCCTATATCGTACAAGCATAGACCTTACTATGCTACTTAAATGATGAGGAGGTATTAACTGCTCTAACTAAAGTACATAATGGTATTTTTGGTTCACACTCGAGTGGAATGACCATAGCCAAGAAACTACTGAGGATGAGGTATTATTGGCCCATAATGGAAAGAGAGGCACATGATTATGCTAGAAGGTCTCTACAATGTCAGCAGTATGGGGACCTCATCCATGCTCCAACTCAAGAGCTTCATCCTATTGTCACACCATGACCCTTTTCGTAGTGGGGACTTGATCTCATTGGAAAAATCACACCCACCTCATCTAACAGCCATAGATTCATCATAACCACAATAGAGTACTTTACTAAGTGGGTGGAAGCCATACCCATGACGTATATAACTGGGAAGAAAATTTCAAAGTTCATCCTGAACTATCTCATTTTTTCGCTATGGTGTTCCACAAGCCATTATCTCAGATAATGGGACACCATTTAAGAATTAGGAGGTCTATGACTTATGCGAAAAATTCAAAATTCAACATCGCTTCTCCACCCCATACTATCCCCAAGGAAATGGACAAGCAGAAGCTACAAACAAAACCATTCTAAAAATCCTCAAGAAAACAATCAATGATACAGGTCATGACTAGAATTTATAGCTTAATCCCACCCTTTGGGCCTATCAAATCAGCATCTGCACACCCACCGGTGCCACCCTTTTCTCCTTGGTCTACAGATCAGAAGTAGTACTCCCCATTGAGATCAAGCTCCCATCACTCAGGATATCACTGCAAAACCTCATCACAGATGAAGAGTATCGAGTATCAAGACTAAATGAGCTAGAGCTACTAGATGAGTGACATATAGATGCTTTAAATCATTTACAAGTCTATCAGAACAAACTCAAAAGGAGCTATAATAAGAAAATCAGAAGCAAGAATTTCCAAGTCAGAGAATTGGTATTAAAGGAGAATCAGAAGAATGTCCCAAACCCAAGCAGCAAAGGAAAATTTGAACCCAATTGGTTGGGACCATTCATTATCATAGCAAGTTACAAGTCAGGGGCATATCAATTATCAACACCCGAAGGGGAACCTCTGCAAGAGCCCATGAATATCTCTCATCTCAAAAAGTTTTATGCCTAAATCTTTCAAGGTATAGAACCAAAAAATTTAGAAAATATCCTGAAAAATGGTTACCTT
>VDFB02167184.1:0-25998 GCA_007258455.2 Sequoia sempervirens
ATCCCTTGCATTTAATTTTTTCTATATATATAAATATTTTAATATTTCCCTCAAATCCATAATATATATATTAGTGTTTATTTATTTATTTCAATAAAGAATTAACCTAAGTAACACATACATTAAGAATTCTAAGGATTTGTCCTTGGAAAAAATGCATAACAATTTTTTTTGTTGGATGTCGTGTTGTATAGTTTAGAAAAGCTCAAAATATGAATAGGATTTTAAGGCCATATATTATGGTAGCCTACAATGCAAAAGAAGGAAGGAAATCTATTATCAATTTTAATCTACAATTTAATACCATATGAAAAACCACATGTAGTATTATCTAAAATTAATTCTTGACATATTAATTTTTATAAAATACACTGCATTCAATAAACTTCTCCCAAGAAAGAAACCCTAAGTGAACATTAGTGAACCCTAATTGTAGATTCATAACTCTAATCATAACCCTAAGTGAACATTAATCCTAATCCAAACCCTAACCCTAGCCTTAAAAGTTTATCATATAATCTAATTATCTCTCTTATCTAAATTTGGGTTTGGGAATTATTTTCCTTTATTTTTTAATTGCATATATTTTTTGTTTATTAGATCTTATTTTATGAATATATGCAAATATAATTTTACTTCTACATTCATTCTATGCCTATTTTTTTCATGATATTTTAACATTCATTTTCTGGAATATTAGATCAATCTCACACATAAATATGAAACCTCAAAATTTTAAAATAATATTCAAGTTTTCCCACTTCAATTTATCATTTATGTTATTTGAATTAAAATATTTTAAAAAATACTCTTAATTCATCTAAAAAAGAAAAACAAATTGATATATAATTTTTTATTAAATACATTTTAACTTATTTTCTTGGATTGTATAAATATCTTTCTTTATTTACATGTGGACTATTTATTTACAATATATAGTATAAATATGTGGTAAGACTGGGTATTATCATCACAATTGTGTGCGCCCTCTCCCCTAATAAATGTTTTTATTTTGCACCCCGCATGACTACTGGGCTCTCTCATATTGGGAGTAAGGTATGTACACCTCGTATTGTGGAGCACGAGTTAGGTGCCTCCCTCATATTGGGAGTACGAGGAGTCCCATATACTATAAGCCATCTGTAGACCCAAAAACAAATTGCCTGGTATCGTGGACTATAAAAGGACCTTTCCTTTTCCTTTTTTCTCCCCTAATAAATGTTTTTATTTTGCAGAGGGACAAGTTCGCATGGCCGTAGATCAATCGTCGTGTGATCTCAGCCGTTCTCCACCATCCCGCGATGACCCCACCAGTTGATCGTGATATCATGGGCGAGCGCCACGTGTCTCATCCGATGAAGCCGAAGGAATGATAAATACTTTGATGGGTCTTTAATACATTATGCTGCAGGTTACTAAAGCAGTTATAAGATGCACGTGTTTTAAATCAACGAAGATGTTATAATCCCGATAGAAAGGTGCTCAATGGTTAATAACAAGGCTGGCGGCTGTGTTGAACGAACATGATTGAAGATGGTTGAGATCCATGGTTTCCCGCCATCACGTGATCAAAAGTTGCGAGTTCTTTATTGATTGCGATATCATGGGCGGGCGCCACGTCACTAGTACAAAAATAATAATATATGACTAAATAAACTACTAAAAATTGCATATATATGACTAATTTTGGTCACGTGACCATTAGTAGTTTATTGCCGGTCATTTATAACGCGACCAAATTTATGACTAAACTATTTTAGTCATTTATCTAGTCATTGATTTAGTCATTGATTTGGTCATTGATTTGGTCATTTATTTAGTCATTTATTTAGTCATATATTTTAGTCATTAATTTTAGTCACGTGACTATTTTAGTGGTTTATTTGTAGTCATTTATAACACTACCAAATTTATGACTAAACTATTTTAGTCATTTATTTAGTCATTGATTTGGTCATTGATTTAGTCATTTATTTAGTCATAGTAGTAATTTGTTTAGTCATATATTTAGTGATTAATTTAGTCATTAATTTGATTGTTGTTAACTGGTCATTTATTTAGTCATGGTAGTCATTACTTTAGTCATATATTTAGTCATGTAAGTCATTACTTTAGTCATTACAAATCAAATCTAACTTAATTAATCCTCACAAATTAATGCATATAAACTTCAAGTATCATAGATATTCAAATGTTGAAGAAGCACCATGAAATGTAGACTAAAATTCTTGAACAAATATGATTGATCAAACACAAACACAAACAACATAGTATTTATGAGTGGAGAAAAAACCACTCTAAAAATTTACTTTATTAAACCTGATTGGCAAATCAAAATTTCATTGGTTACATTCAATGTCTCAGTGACACTGTAGAACTTACTGACACTATATAAACAAAATACTCCTATTTTCATATACTTATATTGTTTTCCCCTTTCTTAACTGTAGTCATTTTGGAAGGGCAGGGACCTCCTATAGGGGCTCGACCCATTTAATCCCCTTGCAAATCTACAACTTTTCCACTGTTATTGGTTTCGGCTCCTCCAAACTCTTTCTCATTGGTATTCACCTTTTACTTCTCCAATTTGGAGCTGCAACCTGAAAATAAGGTTTCAAAATTTGCACGTCAAAAACATATTTGGAAGTAGATTTTTATCAGATATTGTAGTTGCAAGTTCCACTAATTATAATAAAGATAAATAGTTTTACCTTTCTGCATCAACTAATGCAATTCTGATAACTTTTAGAGGATCGACAATGCTAGCCTTTATCATATCAACATACTCAACTGCAAGTTGCAACACAACATTAAACTTATTAATTAGACTCAACATCTAAGAAAGAAAAAAAAACTTCAAACATTATCAATTTAGTTTCCTCGTAGCTTTCCTCTAGCATATCTGGAACCTCTTTAGATGTTCCGTCCAACTCTCATCACTCCCATACAGGTAGAATTGTGTATGTCCATCAAACTATCATCTTTCCCATAGAGTTAGAGCTAAATTAATTTAGAAATATTTTCTTGTTGAGCAATCCAATTCCCCTAGCAAGCCTAACATATAGACAACCTCCCTTACATTCAAAAATTTACTCAAGGATGTCATTTTGTCTCAGAAATCAAAATAACCTTATTGTTCATTTGTCAAAACTACATAGTTAATAGAAAAAAAATTCAATGGAAAAAGCATGAGGAAAAATAATCTACCTCTCTATTATTAGGGGTGATCAAATACTGCTTAAATCTATAATCAGAAACCCTCCTATGAGATACAACCAATCTTATCAGATTAAAAAACAAGAACTAAAACCTTCTTGGGAATCACAACAACAATACCTGAAATCAATCAATGGTCAAATGTAATTTTGTCCAAACATGTAGTAATCAAAAGGCTCCTATATTGCTCTATGATAATTAGAAAATGTGAAAGGATCCTGAAATAAAGGAAGAAACAAAAGAAATTATCCATTTGTTCAAATGAGTAAATATAGTGTAGTGTGTTAATTGTTTTTTCTTTACATCATTTAGGAACTAAAGCATAAAAAATTACATAGAGAGGATTTGAAGCAGCAAACCTCAAACTATAACAAAATCCAATCAAAAGTTGTTGCCATGTTTGAAAGGACTATTTCTTTTGCATTGGGATTCCCACTCTCAAAAACCTGACAAAGGAAATCTAGATACATGACCATCAGAAAGATACAAAATTATCACATTAAAGAGAGGAAACACCAAACACTATGTTAAAATTCCATTCCTACCTCAAAATCTACTGCTTTGCAAGAAAGAAAAGCATTTCAGGCAATTCCAAAGCAATAATTTCATATTTTTTTATTAAACATCAATATAAAAGAACTTTATTTTGTTGCTCTTATGTCAAGGTGCTACGGGTGGATCAAGATGAAGGGAAGAGCTTTTTAATGAGCTCTTAAGCACTCCTTATTCTCAAGCATTATTTGAGAGCAATTTTAATCTCATTCAGATCACTGAAAGATGAAAATGGACAATCTTTTTAATGTCAATGTAATTGAGGTTGAACTTTACTTAACTACTTTGTTTTATGGGTTAGTTTGATTGATATAGTAGAAATGAGGTTAAAGTTTTTACTAGAGACAACACCTACCCAAAGGCCTCATGGAATGCTTGGTATTTGGAGTCCTGTAATTGACACTATTGGGAATATAGTCAAAATGCAAGTTAGTGCAACATCTCAATTCAACTTCCACATATGAATAATTCTGATCGAATTTATGGATCAATAGTTGTGATCTTAGATTGATTGTTTCAAGTCTTCATGTTAAATGGAAAGAAAACAAGTTAGCATTTGAAGTTATGTTCCCGATCATTGCAACTCTTTGCTTTGTCAGATCCATCTTAGGAAAGTTGTTCACAGACACGTGTTCATGAGAAAAAGTGTTGTCTTACCATCAATTACCCACCGGATTTGGAGAGATTTGATACATAATCCCCTGCATTTTCTTTTTGGAGTAGATTTACTTGGTATGACAAGCTCAACATTGGCATCTTCGAGTAAAGGACTTGCCAAACTTTCCACATATGGACAATTCCTTCAGTTGCGTATAAAATAGGTGAACATAAAAATTATATTTAAATTGAGGAAAAATCCACAGATTTGAGAAATATGAACATATTCATTGTCCTTATATGACATTTTTATGGATTTTTTGTAGGATTCTTCAAGGAAAATTATAGGAGTTGGTGATGGCATTTTACAAGGCACTAAGGCTTCATCACAGGGTGTGGCATTTGGTTTCTCTGGAGTGTTAACTAAACCTTTGGAAAGTGCAAGAGAACATGGTGTTATTGGTTTTGTACATGGTCTTGGGAGAGCATTCTTGGGTATTATTGTTCATCCTCTAAGTGGAGTCTTGGACTTTGTTTCCTTGACTGTGCATGGTATTGGTGGAAGTTGTACATGTTTTCAGGTATTTGGAAACAAATCTGTTTCAAATAGGATTAGGATCTCTCGTGCCATCTAGAGTAGTGGAATTATTTAAGAATATAATGAAAGGGAAACATCTAGGCAGGTCATTTCCCTTTTCACTTTTTACTTGGGAATTTTTACTTTCCTGCAGATTATTGTATTTATATTTTATCTATTTATGAAAAAGAATATCTGCGGAATATTTGTTAAGGTTTTGTAAATTGACCATTTGTAATAATTCTGAGGATACCAATATGATATAAACATTAATGACAATAACACCATGATTACTGATTTCAGAAATCTGGTTTGGTTCTCAGTGTTGACTTATGTAAGTATAGTCCAGTCCAAGTGTGTTTGGATGCAGATGCCAAATGTAGTTTTAGTCTAATTATTTGATTCACTATGATATATAAATGTATTTACAATAAGGATATCACACACACATATGTATGGCAATAAAACAATAGCTTTTAAATACTAGTAAACATAAGTGAGTGAATTTGTTGATATCAACAATCTTACAGGAAAGCTGTTAAAAAAATCAATATTTGGATCATCTATCCTCAAAAGTTTGATAGCCCAATTCAATAATTTCATTAGTTTTGTACTTGTTATTAGGGTTGAATGAGAATCTCTTCAAGAAATTAGTGCATGTCACCTTTATGCTTTAACCTGTAAATTAATGTGTTTCATGTATTTTTTTTCTGTAAATTGAGGTTTTGAATGGGCTGTCAGCTTGAGTTATTGGCATTAAACGAGCCTAGCTAGTGGGAACACAAACAGGGGGCCCCATCCCCTAACAACCAATAGTCCAAGTGCACGAGTAAAGTGGACCACAAGCCCACTAGCCCTGCAAGGGCTTGACACTAGGTGGGTGCTGAAACAACACCATCTAAACACCAACAAACCATGCCATCAATGACAATGTGTTTCCATTCACATACTAGTGCTTTATTGATCTTCAAATTATCTGGACATATTAATGGACGAATTGCACTAGTTTCTTATGTATTGCTGAGCACTATTAAAGAGAGAACATTGATTTGTATGTTGTTGACTTTGCAGATGGTGCTTTACCTTGCAGAAGAAAGGAGACATTTTGGATGCTCAAATATTTCAATGGAACCTTCAAAATTTGCATGGTCAGATTTATACGAGGAACATTTAGACTGCATCATCTTTTGAAATATTGTCATGCCAGGTTAAGGCACTTATAAAAGTTTGTTCCTATGTTTTCAGTGCCCATCATCAAATAAAGTGCTTACAATACCATGTAAAATACTATGGAATGTTCCATGGGAAGAGTTTTTATTCTTGGAATTAGCAATGGGAAGCTACCAGAAGCCTGCTCATCTAATTTTTCATCTAAAAAGCTTTGAAAAGTTTAAATTCTTTGTTAGAGTTATAAAATCATTGGGAGAAAATGACGAGGAATGGATAAGTCAAGCGACAATGATCTATTCTTTCATAGAGAACCTTTGGAAGAAAAATAAATCACTCAATAGACTCTCTGGTTTCCAGGTGAGGTCTATGTTCCATTTTATCTGAACCTGATATTCTATGAATCTCTTGTAATAATTAGGCATCCTTTTTTCTAAGGAAATAATAGGAGGGTGTAGTTGGGTAAAAAAAAGACCTTTCCATTCTCTTTGGTGTTGGACATGCACACTGGACGGGCTATGAACTTGCACCAAAGCATAATGGTAGGGGAATTTTTGTCAGATGTTATAGTTGGATATGTTTTGGTAGACATATATGCAAGATGTGGAATCGTAGACAAAACACCTAAATTGTTTGACATAATGCCTCAAAGAGATTTCATCTCATGGAATCACTCAAAATCTTTGAATTAATGAAGCACTCTGGGACACATCCTAACATTATATTTTCAATGGAATCAAGGAGGTTATTTAAAATTTTGCACCCTTCTATGTTCAAGTGCTACAACTATGACAGGTTTCCAATGAATCAGGGAGGCTATTTAAATATATACACCCTACCATGTTCAAGTGATGCAGCTGTGACAGGTTTCCAATGGAATCAAGGAGCTTATTTAAATGTCCACACCCTTCTATGTTCAAGTGTTCCAGCTATGACGGATCGTCAAACGAATCAGGGAGCTTATTTAAATGTCCACACCCTTTTATGTTCAAGTGTTGCAGATATGACAGGTTGCTAATGGAATCAAGGAGGTTATTTAATTAGGGAGCTTATTTAAATGTCCACACCCTTCTATGTTCAAGTGTTGTGTTGCAGCTGTGATAGGTTGCTAATGAAATCAAGGAGATTATTCAAATTGTGACAATATTTTATTTTTAAGTGTTGTAGTTGTGATAGATTGTCAACATAATCAAGGAGGTTATTTAAACCTTTAAAATTTCCTATTATATTCAAGTGTTGTAGCTGTGAGAGGTTGAAAATGGAATTGGAGAGGTTATTTAAACCTCTGCAACTTTCTATTTTCAAGTGTTACAAATGTGATAGGTTGCCAATGGAATCAGGAAGGTTATTTAAACTTCTATAGTCTTCTATGTTCAAGTGCTGCAGCTGTGACAGGTTGCCAATAGAATCAGGGGGGTTATTTAAACCTTTACACATTTCTATGTTCAAGTGCTACAGTTGTGAGAGGTTGCCAATGGAATGAGGGAGGTTATTTAAATCTATACACCCTACCATGTTCAAGTGTTACAGTTGTTATAGGTTGCCAATGGAATCAGGAAGGTTATTTAAATGTTCACACCCTTCTATGTTCAAGGTTGCAGCTGTGACAGGTTGCCAATGGAATCAAGGAGAATAACTATTTAGTATTTATTGAATCAGTAATTTGATTCGTAGTCACTCAACCTATAAACTAACAACGTAGTATTATATACAAATGCAAGAAACACAATACTTGTTAAAATACCAACAAGGCCACAATTAACTTTTAAAAACTAATATGCACATAGAAAGGAAAAATTATTCTGTTAAAGTAATCTACAAAAATATTCATCTACATACCCTATCTATAAGCTTGTCAAACAGTAAATCTGATGATGATGATGAGACACCATCCCTTTGTCTTCTTCATTAGCCATTTCAATATCAAGTAGCTGAAATCTCAAGATTGGATCTGGAACAAAGGGCAACAAAAGTTACTACACACTTCGCATCAATTTTTATGTCTTACCAATTCACAAAAGTAAATCAAGAAAGGAATAATGATAGAATAAGATTATCTGAATTTAGAACCAAATACCATATGATGTTCTTAGGTAGTGGTCTGGCAGTAAATTGGCAGGAGATTAACACTGCTAGCCCAAGTCTGATTCTCAGGTACATTTGTGTGGTGAGAATTCCCAGGGTGATGCCATCCCGGGGCTTCAACCCTTCCCAGCCAAGAAAAAGGGGTTCACCTTTAAAAATACAAGTACCAGATTACAAAGTTTAGACCTTCTAATTCAAAATTCAGTCTTGGATCTGAAAGTGACCAAAAAACTTTCAAAAATAATGTTTCCTTTAAAATCTACCCTACCTTTAAATTCAAAAGTCCTATTTCTTAACTTGCAATATCTCAAAATATGCTTATATGTTTTTTTTCCTTTCAAGAGAAAAATGTTACACCAAAAAATGTTAGTCATATATTATTATACTTTTACGATGATGTGTCAATATGGTATTATGGGAAAATAGGAAAATAAACTTTAATACTGCTAGCTCTACAAGAAACCCCTCAAGTAATTAGCAAGGATCAATGGCCAAAAGAAAAGAATCAATCTAGACATCCTAGACTATTTCATTTACTCTTCAGTAAAGATTATTTTCCATTCCCTTAAAAAATGTGATTTTGAATGAATTCAGTAGGGAAATCAAGGTGATGGTTTATTCCAACACAAATAACTGATAGGAATAATGATACCTTTGGTGCATTTTTTGCTTCTAATGATGAGATGACTAAGTATAGAAAGCCCATTATTGTTAATTACAGGCTTATCGAGAAATGTGTATGGATTGTCTCCACATTTGAACAAAACAAGATTAGATGTAGAGTCCTCCAGAAAAACTCTATTTCGGAGATAATTAAAATTTGGAATAAAATTCCAAAATGTTATCCAATACTTATAAAACAGGGTTATCCAATTTTCCTTACAACACAAAGAAGAAAACAAGCCATGTTTCCTTTTACACCCAATCTGGAAGAATGCAACTAAATAGGCTTAGAACGTACCTTGAGAACTGCTACCAATTTCCTTACCACTCAAACAAGCTTCTTGTTCTTGTTGACTTGTCTATCCCCTAGTCCTAGAAGAATACACTCTTGAAATAGATAAAAAATAAGTTTCTAATAAATTAAGAGTATTTGTGATACTTTTATTATCATGGAAGCTGGCTAAAGGAAATAAAAAAGATGCATAAACCACCCACTGACATCATATCTATTCTTATCCATGGTGTACATAGCCTAACTTCAAGCATATTTTTATAGACAACTCTAAAGAGGCTGGACAAGCAATGTTGTTTAAATGAAGGTTACCACTGGATAAATAGCTCAACCCTTACACTTGTCTTTATGCTTGAGGAGGAATCTTGTCAAATCTTAACATTGATGTTTTATCCATTGCATTGCTACAAAGACACGACAGAACATTTATGTGACACCAATCTACATAAGCCAATTTGCCTTAAAGTTGCAGAAAATCCAATATTCTGGAGTCGAAATCCATTGCACAGTTGTATCCAAAATTATGATATCATGTCTACCTATGAAAATCTGATTAAATCAAATATTTTTTTCCAAAAACAAAATAAACATCTATTTGAATCAGTGCTTCAATGAAATAAGCTAAGCCCATTAATTCCTCAAATTTCATTAGAAGTACTAATATAAAGAATAGCCAAAAAGATCAATCAAAACAAGTCCATGATTCAAACAAAACAAAATCATGAAGCTAATCCAAAAATTCATGAGCAAAGCTAACACATCAATCCTCCTAGCTTAACACGAAAGCCCTCCAGTAATCAACAAGCACCAATAGGAAAATACAATTAATGGAGACATCCTACATTATTTCATGTAATCTTTACTCAAGGTTATTTGTTGTTCTTTCCAAAATGACATTTTGAATGATTCAGTAAGGCAATCAAGTTGAAGGATTATTCAACTCAAAGACAAACAACTGATATGAATAGTGATAGCTTGGTGCATTTACCATTCCTAATGATGAGATGCCTTAAAGTATGGACAACCCATTATTGTTGAACAATTACAAGCTTATCATGAACCATGCATGAATTGTCTCAACCTCAGCTAATCAGTCAGATATTTTTTAGTTCTCCCGAAATTCCAAAATGCTATATTATTATATAAAGGTGTCTGAAATAGTTCAACTAAGCAATGTTGTCAAAAAAGCTTATATTTTAGGATAACTTATAAATAGCTCAAAATTAGACTTATTCATATGCTTGGGGAGGAAGCTTGTCAAATCATAGGTGTGATGTCTTCTACATTGCATCACTACAAAGAAATAATAATACATTTAAGTAACTCATATCTAGTTCAACCAATCTATTTTCAGGGTCTTCAGAAAATCTAAAATTTGTTTTCCAAGTTGAAAATAAACATCTATTCAAAACAGTGTTTGAATGAAAAAACACCCTGAGGGCATTATTTCCTTCATAAAAAATTATTATAGAAAAAATATCAAAGAGATAATCCAATCCTAACAAATCCTTGAAGCCAATCCCTATTCATACCTTGAAAAGCAATGCTTTGTGTGCTCAGAGAATTCATGATCACTAGAGCATGCTTGTTGAAGATGATTCAAAAAATTTGAACACACACGATTATACTATGATAAACACAAATTGCAGAAAGAGATTTAAAAATAAACCTTTGGAGTTCTCTTTACATTAGGAGTGATCACCGGTTCGTCAGGTTCTGATATAGTTCCATCTATTGATGTAGAAAGGCACATCCCCTTCACTAGACACTATGATAGATTGCAAATGACAGATTGGAGAACTTGAATGTTAGATTCTCTGATATTTAGCGAAGATGATGAACTAGCAAGCACCACCACTGATAAATTATGTATAGTATGAAGAAGCTTATGGCACTCCTTCCTAGGGTCCACAACTTCCTCAGAAGAAACATATAGATCATTTTTTAGTTGCATGTTTCTGGAAAGGGAGCTAGCAACATCACCAGCAGAAACTTGATTACATTCAACTGATGCAGCTCCATCAATAACCAAAGGTACTGACTGACAAGGCTTTGTTTCTTCGGACCCATTTGATTCATATAGAAGTTTTGTTGTAGAAACAAGTGGTCCTGTCTTTGTTAAAGATGTCTGAAGCTGCTTGCTTGACCCTATTACTCCATGACTTGTTGATCCTTCTACAAACTGAGTAGGTGGTAAAGATGATGCAGATTAACTCAAAGGCATAGGAGATGATGGATTTGGTTTAGGTGGGTGACAGTCTGAAGATATAATATCCAGAATCAGACTAAACTGATCATGACCGCATGCAACAGAAGCATTTTGAGTCAGAAAACTCCCTAGCCCATGAGATTTTGGGGTCAATAAGGCATCATCTCTAGATTCTCCACCCTTCGAACAATTTGCCAAGAAATCTTCCATTCTTTTAGTATGGAAATCCATTTCTTGAAATGATGATAGATCATTATACATCATGTCATTCATCAAAGGAACATCAACTGACTGAGTCACCTGATTACCGACATTGTTATAAAAGAACAACAATAACTGAACCAACCTCCCAAATTTCCCATTTTTCTAGATAATGGAGATTATTGTTTTTGCAACAAAAAAAATAGTTTTGAAAAGACTTCGGCATTCAAACTACTACACATACCATGTGAATACTCCATTCCAACAATTGAGTGTACCTGTTTAACCTCAATAAAACACTGTTGATTTTCTTGATGTGATATCATAGAAAAAATCAATTAAATGAAAAACTCAAAAGTTTTAGGTTTCAAATATATATACTTAGTTCAATGTTACATCAACAATATTACATACTCAACCTGCTTTAAACAAGCAGTGCAACCATAAGAATGTAAATTCACAAAAAAAATTAGAGTTGTGCAGAATCCAGATTCACAAAATCAAGTGTCTTTCTGAACTGTTAACTTTTTCTAAATACAATTGAAAGTACTCTATTAAAAAAGCATTATAAAATTCCATGGGGCATATAGAATGGATGGCTGAGCCATTGAAAGACACAGATAGTGTTCATAGGTTCAAATCCCGAGCTTCAACCGCTATATGAGAAAGAGGCAACTCAATTGGTCAAAGGTTATAGGGGATCACATAATTAGGAACAAAGCATTTATCCCTACCAAAAACAAAGCATTTATAAAGAAAATTACATCATTATCTAAACATCAACAACAATTAATTTTGGATATTAGTCTGTAAGAGTATTACAAAACAGGTTCCAAAAATCCAAGTGTAGCAAATGCCAAATCCACAAAAAAATTCTACCAAAATCACAGAAACTATTGAGCATCCAATCCTCTTCATCAGAATTTATTGTGCTCCTCGAGGCCTCTAATATTCCACAAAAAAAAACATTAAGAAGACAATGATTTACTCTAGAACTATTTCAGGACATGCAGTATCACAAATCTGGGATTGATGGTCCTTCGAACAGAGACAATCTGGTAACAAATATGTCTAAATTTTTGCAGTTAATTTTCAACTTTTGACTGAATTAGGTAATATAAAAATTGGAATTTGATACTCCCACCTCTGGGTTTGTCTCTAGCAGTTCTACATCTAATCATTGTTTTTGAGTGACTTGACTCTTTGAGGTGTCCACAACTGGAGAAAACATACATATTTCCTTTGCAATCCCTTTTAGCTTTCTTGTTACTTTGCGGGTTTTGCTATGTTGTGGGCTTGAGATGTTGTCAAGGATGGTGTGTTGACTTCCAAGCTATCCTGAATATCTTTGAGGTATTTTGACTGAATTAGGTATTATAAAAATTGGCATTTGTTACCCCCACCTCTAGGTTTGTCTCTAGCAGTCCTACATTCGATCATTGGTTTTGACTCTTTGAGGTGTCCACAACTGCAGAAAACATATGTATTTCCTTTGCAATCCCTTTTAGTTTCCCTGTTACTTTGAGGATTCTGCTATGCTGTGGGCTTGAGGTCATGAATGTTGTGTTCGCTTCCAGGCTATCCTGAATATCTTCCATTTCTTCTATTCCTGGTTCAGCAAGAGCTTCAAAGGGGTTTGAAAGATTTATCTGCTCAACTAAGAGAGTTGCTCCTATTTTCTTCCTTACAGTCTGTTCATTTTGTTTCTCCTCCTTGTTGATTCAACCTTTCCCAGGAATGTGCATATCCCAGCAGTGGTTGTCTTTTAGTCAGTTCTTGGGGTATCTCTTCCTAATGTTCCCATGTTATCTGATGCATTTGGCAATTGTTATGCTCTTGATTTGTTGCAGGTGGTTGTTGTTGTTCCTACTATTGTTGGGAGAGGAATAAGTGAGATAGATGACCATGCTCATCACAAATTCTACAACAAAAGCCAAAATTCTCGTTAAACATTGGCTACTTCCGCAACATCTTCCAACAGTATTATTTGGTAATGGCTTAATCAGATCTATATTAACATAGATTTTAGCAAAGTTTAGGACCCTTGTGTGTTTGGGGAACTCAGAAGCTGTAATATACTCTCGAATGGCTTTGCCTACCTTCCTTAGCAATTACTTGGTAGATCCCTATTTTTATGAAAAGACTAGATTATTTTATGAACCAGGGGCCACCAAGAAATCTGTATCTTTGTTTGTTTTGAGGAGAATGTGAACATGAAATAGACCTTTAAGATCATTAGAATGCCAACAATTCCACCTGGCTTCCAATTCTCTTGAACCCAAGATCTGAGAGTCATGGGTCCAGGGATAGCACATGTAAACCTACAAATAAATTCCTTCTCTTTCGCCAGCTAAAAACTATGTTCCATTTCATCCAAGGTGAAATTTATCTTGGTGGACAAGTTTTCCATAATTTGGTAGCAATTAATTTCTTTCTTTAGTGGAATGAGGGTATTATGAGTGCTCTTGGGATATGATGCTGGGTGGGTGAACTTTGGCAGGTCATCTTACAAATTTGGTTAATCTCATTCCAAGCAGTACCTCCAAAGGGTGGGCTGGACCATTGGTAAGCTAGTGTCACCGAGAAGACCATAGTCTGGACTCCTCTAAAAAGGTTAATTCTTTAACTCGGCCCAAAAGTGTAGTTGCGAAGGATGGTCAGATAAAATGTAATCTATCAAGACCCTGTTTATCAAGTCATGATAAAGTCATGATAAAATGTAATGTATCAAGACCCTTTTTCATTTGAGATTAGCACTAATAGTATGGTTATGTAAGTACTACTGCCTCTAAAATCTCAACACCATATTTGCCATAGTTGCATTCTACTTGTATCCCTTTGATTGACACTTCAAGATACTCTGCCTAGATAGAAATGCCTAGCAATATATGTGGGACCATTTGTATTGCATTTGAATATTATGAAACCAAACCCATTCTTCAGATTTCTTTGTAATACTCTTTCTGTGTACAAATAATTCCTTACTTTATAGGCATGAAGTCCATGCATTTACTTTAACTATCATAATGTAAATTTAGTTTTACAGATCCACATCAAAATTTTCATCTCTGTTTCTAGATCACAAATCAAAATTCCCTAAGAATAACCTCAGAAAGACGAAAAAATGAATAAGATAATCAAGACTAAAGTCCCTGAAGTAGTGAAGAATGCATGCATTGGAATTGTCTACATTACATATTATTTATAAAATACCATAGAAAACATTGAAATCGCAAATAAACCTTTCTATTTATAAGCATACCTAAAAAAATTGTCAACTCATGCTGATATGGATTACAAGATACCTCAATGGGTGTAAGTGTGGAATCTAATAAAGTAGAAGTATTTTGCAAGGCAGATTGCTGCAAATCCATCCAGTAAACAAGCCCCTTTCTCGATTCTTCACATACCATTTTTCCCAATGACAAGGTGTCATGCCCATTGCCACATGTAGCATCAATCACAAAATCTCCTCCTCTAACAATGTGTCGCCATACCCTGCATATTAATGAGAGCATCATTAGAAGTGAGAAATATTCATCTCTTGACTACAATTTATAAAAATTCACTAGATTCTATGCAATTAACCAGAAGCAAATGTGTGTATGGCTCATACTCAGCAGTTAGTGATATGCATTCAAGGTATTCTTTTATGTTTATTGATGATTTCAATATGTGGCTATCCCATTTTGCATCAAATTTGGAGGATAACCAAATGTTTTATCTCTACAAATCCACTGTATGCCATCAAGTGGGCAACTAACCACATGGATCCATTACGCATAGGGGATTGCTGAAACCATTTCTCTCAACTCAAATTTCACTATCATTTGCACTCGTATAAGGATTCTAGGAAAAAGACTAGAGAATGCATCACATTTGATGTTGATAAAATTAGTTAACTTTGGATATTTGATTTTGCTTGAACTGACACTTATGCATTTTTGGTAGATAATTAAGCTTTTCTATTCCCATCCTAATATCTCTCTCGTGTCTTTCTTTTATTGTCAACAAGACTTATATTGAAACTGCTCTATTAGCAATGAGATTGGGTATTAAAGTTGTGCTAGTTCTTGAGCAGTTCATTAGCTTATCTATTTCCCTTACCTTTTTGACAAGTTATCAGAAGCACTTGTAATTTGGTGTCGTATGCCTTATTCATTTTCTTTTCACAAGGATTTTTCTTTTTACTTGTGTGTTGATCAGATGGAAGAGCTGAATCTGGTGATTAAAACTAGCAGAGCAGTGAAGGTTCAGCCAATATTTGAGGTAAGAGCGAAGCTCTACACAAAGCACAATGGTCACTGGACTGGAACTTCTGGTGAAAGTGGGAAATTTGGACTTAGTACCAACAAACTCATTCAAGTCATGTACAGGCTCAGAAAAGTAGGTTTGACAAGCTTTCTTCTACTTCTATTTTCATACTGTAATTGTAAGTTATTATACAGTTATAAATTTATAATATGTCTGATCAATCATGATTGTTATTCTGCCCTTCAGGAAGACTTGTTGCAATGCTTGCAGTTGCTTCATTTTCACATTGGTTCTCAGATACCATCAGTAACATTGAACCAAATTTACTTGTAGGAATGTAAACTACATCATAGCTGCTTTACGGGATGCCTGTCTTCTCAAAGGGATTTGTTAGCTAGTAATTGTGTCTGAGAGTGGAAAAGCTTTGGGAAAGCTTTGTCATCATATCATATCAGGTTAAGTAGTTTTCCCTAGTTTATCAAGGACAATGGTTATCATTCATAGGATCAAAATTAGGGTTAAGATCATCATCAAATGGAGAGGCATCGTTAGGGTTTCCAGAGTTAGAGACTTCTAAATCAGAGCTAGTCTTTTCTTGTTGTTCTTTCTTCTTTCTTCTCTCAAGTCATCCATGTTCTTGGCTAGCTTTTCCTTGCTTTTTAAGGGCATGGTCTAGGATTTCTAAGTTAGAATCAAAATCTTTTTGGTTTGATTCTATGATATCACTTGTCACTTGAGCAAGGAATTTCAATTTATCAATAGAATTCTCTGCAATGCACTACTGAGCCCCTCACATAAACAACTAAATTTTTTATAATCTTATATAAAGATCTAATACATTGTATGTGTTCATTACAATGCATAACTCCTTAACATTACACATAAAACTATAACAACATTGCATCAACTATTTACCATAAGGCATAAAACCATTGCTACAAGTCTCTACCCAAATATAGTAGAACAACTTTAGCACTGTAGAATACAAAATGGTAGGTTCCTCAAAAATATCTGTTACAACAAAGCAATCTTCACCTGTTGTGGATGCTCTGCTCCAGACAAGCCAACTCTCAAGGTTTTGTTTTGAGATAGACAAGTTTCCAAATTATACAGGAGCAACAAATGATTTCATTAAGAATCCTACATTGACCACAATGCAATCTTTTCCCAATGAACATTAACCTTATCCAATATTATTGTAAATAGAAACTAGCAATAAAGCCATATATCACAAGCTATAATCAACATCGTTAGAGTATACTACAAATTATAAGAGGAAAAATTGTGCTCATGAACAATTTTTCTAAATATAGTATAGTAGAAAAATAGAAACACAAAAATAATAATTAGGTGAAATTATATGTTCTTGGAAAAACAAGTTTGAATGAGTTTGTTTTACAAAGTTTTTTACTGCAGTTTTTTGTTAACAATGTATAAGTAATCCCCACACAGTTAGAAGAAATGGAGCTTGGAGTGAGAATATTCTAGAGTATCCAGATTTCGTTGTTGAATAAAACATGTGCTTATAAATATTACCTAAGAATGGCAGTTGATTTTAAATGTTTTAGTCCTTGTGAAAGGGCATGAGAGCAATGGTACCGGCTATGAAAATTATGAATTTATGATTGATGGAAAAGAAAATCAATATTCACACTAAATAGAACTCTAATATAACACACATATTTTAGATTTAATAATTAGAATAAAATGCCACTATAATATGCTTAAGTGGATCTTTTAAATAGTGCCCACATGGATACTAGGAGAATGAGAAAATTGATTCTCCTTTCTACCTTTATTCCAATTCTCAAAACACCTAAGCAGGCACTTTAGTAAAGTGACGAAGTGATTGTATTCCTTAGCTGATTCAAACACTGTGTAGATAGTGTCTAGTTAGTGTGTGATTGCTTTTGTCCTATTGCAAAAGAGAATGGGAAGAGCTCCTTGTTGTTCAAAAGTGGGTTTGCACAGAGGTCCATGGGCTGCTAGGGAGGATATGTTGTTGACAATTTATTGAAGCCCATGGAGAAGGCCAATGGAGGGCTCTACCAAAAAAAGCAGGTAATCTACTTGTCAAAATTTGATGATTTCAATTACACTCTTCTACTAAACAAACTTAGCTTATGATGTTGAGTTCTTATGATAGGCCTGCTGAGGTGTGGAAAAAGTTGCAGGCTTAGGTGGATGAACTATCTTAGGCCTGATATAAAGCGTGGAAACATTACTCCTGACAAAGAGGAATTTGTAATCAGGTTACATAGACTGCTAGGAAATCGGTAACGGTTGCTCTGTATTACTACCAAATTGACAACATGTTATTACTCTATTAGCAAGAATGTTGGCCTTAAGTTGAAATTAGAGGCTTTTATAAGTTAATGGAAGATCGATGATCTATGGGATGAAATCTCCAAGTGCAATACTGAATGATAATGTTTATGATTATTTTTATCAGTACCCAGTAATATGAAATAGGTCACAATGTTTGGATATCTTTTGTTATGTCTGTTATGTAAGTTTTAGTGCAGAAGTTAGTGTATATATTTTTGAATTAATATCATTGATAAGTCTCACGTTAGTCTGAGGAGTTTTTCATCTTTGTTTTCTTTCATAAAATCTAAGTTGGTTTATCTATCTTACTGTTCAATTTGTAAGAGGAATTTGATTATTCTTGACTTTATATGTGCAGATGGTCATTGATTGCAGGAAAACTGCCCAGGCGAACAAATAATGAAATTAAGAATTTCTGGAATACACACCTGAGTAAGAAGCTAATGAAAAAAGGGATTGATCCCAAAAGCCATCAACCTCTGGCTAATAAGGAAGAGGCTCAAGAAACTATTGATCAGATGAAGAATGATGAAAATCCTAAAAGAAAGAGAAGAGCCACATTAGAGAGTGATTATAAGCAAGTAAATGCGGGCAATAATAAGGGGCATGTCCAACCATAAATAATGGAATTTGTCCCTCAAAAGTAAAGTGTAAGACAACTCACCATAACAGGCCGTCTTGTGTAGATTCTCTGTGTTCACATGCCTGAATTCCACTGTACAACATTTGCCCCTATTTTTGAATATAGACGATGGTGTTCACCTTTTAAACCAATCTGTATGAATGAAACAAAAAACACTAGAATTCAAAACAAACATTTAAGAGGTTTTCAGTTCATAGTATAGGATTGTGAGGTGTAGCAGCATACAAAATGCACTGTAACACAAATTGAAAAGCCTTGTTAACTCCATTCCCTACTCATGACCTACAATGAGAAATGGAATAAAAAGGATGTGCGACATTGTCACACAAACCCTAAGCAAATGCAAGCTCTAATCTAGGTAAAGTAACCACCAGACTATAAGGCAGATCACCATACATAATTACATAACAATGTAGAGGTGTTGGATATTACAAATCTAAATGTGATATCAGGTCCACGACGAAAGTTGAACGACCTCAAATAGATTTAACTGCAAGGATTGCACTAAACCCCAAATACACTAGGCAAAGTCGTGGCTGGATACATAAGTAATTTTTTTGTTTTTGATTTCTCCTTTTCATGAAAGAAAGAAAATACAACAAAGTAGCGCCATGATGAGTACCTTTTAGAGAAGGTCATCTCAGAAGTAACACCGAGTTTTTTCTTGTTGTGAAAGATGTGACCACATCACCTAAAACCTTGGTTTTACCACCGACCTTGATTCGATCCTACAAAAACTTCATTGTCATGCCCTACTGCTTGGCTAGTGCTGGAGCCATTTGGGTAGTTCTTTTGGGCTACTGACCAGTCCTGACATAGTCTGTACATGCAAAAAAAATAAAGCCCACTTAAATCCCCCCTCATAAAATGGTAAAACTAGGGTACCCATAATGGAATATGGACATAAAACTTAACCACACATACTCTGGCTTTGCTTGGCATATCCATTCCTGAGCCTCCAATCCTGGATATTACAGGCCATTATATCGAATCTAGAAAAATGCAAAGTCTATAGACATAAATTTTACAAGACTGCAGAATTGAGGTATTCAATGAAACAACTTACCAAATTTCATAACCAATAGGTCCAAATTGAAGATGCTAAAGATGGTGAACCAAATGAATGCAATAATGGAGTTAGATGAAAATGCTTCAGAATGTTGCAAATCGTGGAAGAAGAAACAAGATAAGTTGTTCAAAGAGAAATGTGAGTGTTTGATTTTAGAAAAATAGGCAAACCAATGTCCTGCAAACCAGCAGAAACCATTCTTTATTCTAAGATGCATGAATGCAAAATGTGGAAGCACAGACAAGGCGCGTGAACCCCTTTTTACAATGCCACGCATCCAACTCTAGTTCCATGTGCCCTCTGTGAAAAAAAAGAGAAAACATTAGGAAGCCATGTTTAATACTTTTTCTCCTCGCTTTTATTGGGCGAGCTTCTTCTTTTCTTTTATTTTTTCTTTTCTAGAAACCTAAAACCCTAGGAAATTAGCCCCTGGCCAATAGAAAGCTTGATAAATGTTCAATTTTTATGCAAGAAAACAATTAAAAAAATAGACTTTGGCTTATGACTGTGTATAATTGCTCACTCGATTCCCAAGGCACAAATTAATGCAGATTCTGCTCACTTGATAACATTAGTCTTCGCCTTTACAGGCAGGGACTAATAAACACAACTTGGACAACCAAGAAGAACAACATGGAATTCATTGTGCTGCATCACATGAAATTGTTATTATATGCTATATTTTATATATGTATTTAAAAAAAATAAATTATGGTTATATTTATTATAGTATATTATATCTTATATTAGAAATTTTTAAATATAAATAAAAAAATTATAATTAGTACAAAATGTATTTTTATATAAGACAAATTAAATTATATATAATATATTTATATTTATTATTATATATATTTTTAGAGCTACACGCCCTCCATGGGATGGTGGGGAGACTACACCTCGTGACCTCGTGTGCAAGATGTTTTAGCTGCCCCAAAAAATGTATTATTATTATTATATAATATATTCTTTAATAAAAATATTTAATGCAAATATAAGATTATTAAAATTAATAATTAATAAATTATTACATTGTACAAATTAAATTAATATATAAATATAATACAATTTATAATTAATATATAATATATATTTTATATAATACAAATTAAATTATATTAGTCATTTAATTTTGATTTTACCCAATGACCAAATTAGTCATTTATTTTCAAGATACTACTAGTGTTAGTCAGTGACTAAAAGTTTGTCACGTAGTCATTTATTTGTCAAATTCTACTAGTGCGTGTCTCATCCGGTGAAGTTGAAGGAATGATAAATACTTTGATGCATCTTTAATACATTATGGCACGGGTTATATTTATTAATGTCTTAATATTAGTTTATAAATTGAACATTAATTATAAATATTTTAAAATCAATTAAGTATTTCAATCTAAAATTTTAATATTTGACATTACAAATAAAATTAAACTAAATTCTAATTTTAAAATCCATAAAATATTTATTATCTATTTAGTTTTACTAATTATCTAATACAATTAAATACAATTAAATTAAATATTCATTTTATATTAATTAAACAATTATTAATTAGAATTTTAGAATAAATTAAGAAATAAGATCTATATAAAATCAACTTTTCTATTTTTTTCTTTTGTGTCCAAATCATTTCATTTTCTAAAATTATACTAAATTCTAGATATCATAATTAAACACAAAACTTTATTCTATTCTATTCTAATCCTAACCCTAGTTAAACCTTAACCCTATTTGGACTCTAACCCCCCTAATTGAACACTAAATCTAATTGTAATTGACCACTAAGCATAATTGAATTCTACCCCTAACCCTAACCCTAACTCTAACTAAATCCTAAACCTAACTCTAATCAAACCCTAACCCAAACCTGCTTGATTCATAATCCCAACCCTAACCCAAACCCTAATTGAGCTTTAAAACTAACCTTAATTAAGTATTAACCCTAATTGAACATTTATTGAACACTAGTCCTAATTGTACCATAACCCTAACTTTGAACTACAGTTGAACTCTAATCCTAACCCTAACACTAATTAATCTTATCCTAATTGAACCTTAACCCCAACCCTAACCTTAACCTTGACCCTATTTGAACTCTTATTGAATTCATAACCTTAATTAAACCCCAACCTCATCCTCAATCCTAACCCAAATTGAACATTCATTGAACCCTAAACCTAACCCTAAGTGAACACTAATCCTAATTGAACTCTAACTTTTTAGTTGAAAATATTAAAGTGCCTTAGATTTTCCCATTCATCATCATTTATCATTCAATTCCTAATAGAACTCCAAAAATTTATACTTTTATAATGTTTTAATACACACCTAATATTAAGGGTTTAGAGTTTAAGGGTTAAGGGTTTAGGGTTAAGGGGAGAGAGATAGAGGGAGTGAGTGAGTGACCCATTTACATATTATTCTTTTATTCTTCATCAGTTAAATATTAGTTACCCATTTACCGTTAGCAGAAATGACCCAAGAATTTAATAGAATGGACTACTCATATAATACCTTGCATTATGGAGCTCAATTCTCTGATATATTACTACTTATCAAATCCTTTGTAAATAATTGTAAACTTATGACTCCATTTAAGCATTTAATTGATTTTCTTGAATCAAAGCAAAAACATAGACACACAATTGAACAAATTCTCAAAGAAGAATGACAACATCATTAACATTTCATTCAAAATTCACTCAAATCCACATAAGGAGAGAAAATATATTAGAATTATACATTTATTCATGCTTATAAGTCATATCTGCATACAATTTAAGATAATTTGCATATATTCATCCAAAACTCAAAACAGGCTATCTATTCTATTCCGTCCGCTTGGGGTTTTAACAGCCAATGGCACCACATATATCACTTCCTCATCAGAGGAGGACATATATCTTTCTACCCATATATTCAACTCAAAACCTAGCTAGAGCTTTCATTAGTTCTCTCCCTACAAATGAGCCTTGAATTCCCTTTTATATGACAAGGGAGCAACAAGCTTCGGGCTCAAATGTAATTTCACCACAAATTTTCATTTGAACAAAATCTCCATTGCATTTGACTTTCATTACAAAAATTCCCACACGTTGAATCTTGCAAAACATATATAATGCATGAACTGGGGAAAGCTAAAAGAAAAGGGAACACAAATTGTCATCAAAATCCCCTTTGTCGCTATCCACACAAAAAACAAGGCAACCAAATTGCCACTAAGGCACCACAACAACTTCTTATTTACCCACCACCCCGCCCTTACCAACACTTAGACCCTGGTATACACGCCCACTTCTAGTTGTTGCCCAATACGGTAGATCCTCAACCTCCTCTTCTTTCTTGTCCTTGCCCAATATGGTTCTAGTCCGTCCACTTGGGGTTTTAATAGCCAATGGCACCACATATATCACTTCCTCATTAGAGGGCAGAACATGATTGAAGTGAGGTAAATACCGACAGTAGTCGGAGTCGGTCTCGGTTACATCATCAAAAGTGTTGCTCGTAAGGTCAATGGACGAGTGTTGGCATCCAGAGGAGCCATGCCCATACCTTATTTTCCTACCGACACTAGTAATAGAGCACACTGACTGCTTGCCTTTGTCATCTACCAGTTGAGTAGCAATGTCCTGGAATTGCAACCTTCTACTACATCTAGTGGGCACAAGCCTGGGCTTGTCAACCAAAGCACCTTCCTAAATAGTAGGACCAAGCTTTTGTGAGCTCAAACGAATAGACCTTACTGACTTACTCATTTTCTCTTCTCAGACAAGCACTCAAACTTGATTAGATTCAGCCCACAAAGTGCTCTAATTGCTACAAGAATGACACTATTAGCAGTTAATTCCTCTTGTATTTATTGTGCGAGGTAATGGCAACCTTCATCAATGCTTAGTAAAAATGCATGTGCAAACATGGCAATTTGGCGGCATATGTACTATCACCGTTTAACTAGAGCTGCATGAAAATCCAAAGATCACCCTTCATGATTGCCAACAACAACATCTTCACACAGATTGAGATCAATGTGACTACACAAGAAAGGAATAATTCATTAATGCTTCACCAGTTGTACGATAAAACAACCACCATGTGCCATTTTCCAACTTTGAATACTGCCCGCTGATCTCCTGAAGAGTTGGCAGATCAAATGGTTTATCTCGGGCTAACTCGGTTTGACATCCAACGAAGCATCGTTCACCTTCCTCATGACCAAAAACATTAATCCATCTCGAAAACCAACTACCATGTCGGCAGGTCCTATGCACTTTGCAAATTGAACGGCTGGAGCTACACATCGCAATCTTGTTGACCTCGCGGCTTTTAACCAACCTTCATCTTCCTCTTGTGAGCTAGCAGGGAACAATAGAGATTTACATTAGCTTTTGATCTTGGTTGTCGATCTAAAACCACGGGTTATGAGCTCAATAGTGGAGATTGGGCCCCACATTCCATACAAGACACACATCTGCCTTTTGCTGACCTCACGCCAAATAACATGGTGACACCTTAGGTCTACGAGTTGGTGAGGTACGATCGAGATCTTCTCCCATATCTTCGAATCTGGAAAACCTACACATTGCATGGTTAGTATTTAATGAAAGGCTTTGGCTAAGCCTCTGACATGACCACTGGAGTTAATGGCTTAGGCTTACGTCAAGGATTAAAATTAAAACCCAACTTTGATTTTAATACTTTATTTCTCCACAGGGTTTTATTTCCTAAGTCTCGGTTGGCCCCGTTAAATTCTTATCCCAACCCTAACAAGAACAAATGATTAAGCTAAGGATTGTATTTGTTGTTATAACTTTAGTTCTGAGAGAATCTTAATTACCAATTCTTATTTATGCATTTGTATATGAATCCAATTGAATGCCTTTCCATATCATTATGGAAAATTTTATTATTGCAACCCTAACTCTAACACTAATTAAACCTTGACCCTAACCTGATTGAACTCGTATTATAACCCTAACTCTAACACTAATTGAACTATAATCGTAACCCTAGGTATTAGTTTGATGTGAGAATAATGTTGCATAGTAATGATTAAATTTTTCTTGATTCGTTTAAAAGTGATATTGTGAAATTATTCTATGTTAATTTAATGTTATGAATGTTATATAATATAAAGAAAAATATTTCTAATATATTTTTAATGCATCTTTATATTTTATAAACAAACATCTAAAATAAAAATGTGATTGTAAAAAAAATACAACTTAATGAGTGAACATACATTTAAAGTTAAAAGTGAAATTATAAAACAAATTGTAAATTTATTTTATTTTTCTTCTATAAATATAATTTTTTATTTTTCTTTTATTAAGAATTATCTTTTAATATTATAAATGTTAGTATACTAATCTCTAATAAAATTTATAACTATTAAAAATGATTACACACAATAAATTATAAATTCTCAAATCAAATTGAATTATACATATAAAAAAATTCATAATAAAATATTTTGAACTAATATTTTAGTAATAAATGTTTTATTTTTATTTTTGAACTTTTTAAATTTTATAACTATGATATGGATGCTAATAAAAATAAATAAATGATGTTCATTAAAAAATTATAAACTCTCATTGATAAATTATAATTGAATTATATTTTAGAATAATTGACTTTGAACACAATTTTACTCATAAAATTGTTTTATTTTTATTTTTCAAATATTAAATTTTATAATTATAATATAGATGCAAAATAAATTAAAAAAAATCATTAACAAAGTAAATCAGTATTTCATTTCAATGTAAAGCAATGAGAAATCTTTAAAAGATTATTATAATCAATGGTTGAGGTGACTATAAACTCAATCGAATAAATATGATATAGGGAATGAAAGTAAGAATGACTCAATGAAAATTATCTATATGATATGCCAATTTAAATGCAAAAGGTTTTGAATATTTTTTATTACCATTTGAAGTGTGGACCAAAGCGGCAACATGATCCTGAGGGTTTCTTTTTTCTTTTCAGACAAAGAATAAAAGCTGGAAAATTTGTGCATGAGTTCAATTTCCCTGAAGACTTGATTAGAAATGAATTTGATTTGAATAGACAGGAGTTGAACAAGGAGAAATGGATAGCTTATGGTAAGCTACTAGATGTTGTGCACAAAATGGATCTAAAA
>VDFB02167185.1:0-13358 GCA_007258455.2 Sequoia sempervirens
CGGGAATGGGCCGGCGATAGAGGGGACCGGGCCCGAGGGGGCCGGTCGCCCTGCGTGAAGAACAGCCGCGCAACGGGCGAGCTCCAGATCGATAAGGGGGGTCATTGCGATGGGTTTAGCGAATTTCTAAAATGTGGGTTTGGAGCGCGATGGGGAGTTCCTTAATTTTATCCAATTTAATTGATTGTTCATTTTAACGAAATCTACAAAACAGATCAAAACAATCAGAGGGCAAACGAGGATGGCCTACCTCCAATTCGCTAAGCAGGAAGTTGATGGGATTCACCGGCAGGGTTGACGGGGCGATGCTGATGTCGATGATCGTGATGATGCCGATTGCAGTGGGCTCCAATTTAATTGTCGCTCCAATTTGCTCAAATTCGCCAAGTTAAAATGACATTGGGGACCACGGTTTATATACCCTATCGGTCATTAATGCTCGCATTTATTGCACGTACGATAGCACCAAAAGTTGGTGGATTTCAAATTTGAGTCGGCGGCGGCGACAGAGACTCCGGGATCCAGAAGGTGGGAAGCCTCGCAACGACGTCCGCCGTGAGAATATGCGATGACTTTGAGTCAGCGGCGACAGAACGCTCGGGGCCCGGAGGACGGGGTGCGGTGGAGAGTTCGCCGCCGAAAGATTTTGCTTTTCATTGTGACGGCGGCGGTGAGCAAGACCCCGGGGGCCGAAGAGGGGGCGGCCGCCGCAGGGTCGCCGTCGCGGACGGCAATCCTTGGATGGAAGTCCGGATGCGGACTTCCGGATCCCGGGGCCCGAAGGAGCAGGGGCCGCCCGGGAAATCCCCGAAGACCTCTGAACGACAACCGGCAGGGCGGGCTCCGGAGGGCGGAAAGACGCCTGGGGAACGCCGCCGGGGCGGCAAACGAAAGGGGGAAGCCCGATAAGGGAACCCCGGAGGCCTGGGCCCGGAAGGGCCCAGGGCCACCCCAGAGCCCGAAAGGCCCAAGGAACCCACGAGGCCCCGGAGGGCAGCAAAAAACTAGAAGGGAAACCACGGTCGATTTTAGGATGAAACTTTAGGGTAATATCGACCTTGCAAAATGTTAAAAAAAGAGGGGCATGCAAAACGCGGCGGCCCCGACAGAGCCGACAAGGTGAAAGAAAAGAACGTCCCCGTTCCGAACGGGGTGTGTGTGCTGAGGGCACAACACTAGACAAATTTAATCATGTGTGGTAGCAAACCAAGTAGGATTTGTCATTCTTTTATAGCATTTTTAACACCACATTTAAAGCAATATCATTCAGTGTAGAGATAGGCCATCTTTGGCTAACTTTCACCATATGTGAATTGATTGGACTCCTAATTCATAAAGGTGATTACCTCAGTTGTTAGGGTCACCCATCTTGTGATTATGTTGCCTATTATGGACATTGTTCTTACGCTTTTGTTTTGTTTCCCAACAAAAAATTGCACAATCCAATTAGACATCCACATTTTATCATTTTTGAAGAAAAATAATTTGCACGGCCCAACAAACATTAGAGTTGGCATTTAATATTTTTGAAGGCACAACTATCAATGCAAACAAATAAGCAAAAGTTGATAAGAAAACATTAGTCTCGACCATGCTCATTCAAATGATAAAAAAATACAATGGTCCAAATTTTTCCTACTCAAACATTTTATAGTTAATACAATACTAATAATTACTCAATAGATAGGATTAGTGAAATGATTTAGATTCAACCATCCTGCAAGATAGGGTATCTGTGTGAACTTTTTCTACAGTAAGTGGAAACTATGAACATATTATGTACATTTTAAAACATAGAATGCATTTGAGAGGTGTGAAAACCTGACCCAACAACCCTTAAGAGCATTTTCTCAACTGTGTGGGATTTCACTACTTACATATTATGTACATTTTAAACTATAGAATGCATTCGGGAGGTATGAAAAACTGACCCAACAACCCTTAAGAGCATTTTCTCAACTGTGTAGGATTTCACTACTTACATATCACTTTGAATTTGTATAGCAATTCATGAGACTACACCTTTTGCAACCATTTGTCAAACAATTGACATACCTATACCCTATTCCAAACCTATTGTTTTGGCATAGACTAAGACCATGTTAAACAAAGTGAATTGTTTGGGTGGAGCACTTGTTTGTTGCATTTGGTAAGACACTACCAACACATCCCAAGGATTTTAGAATCATAAAAGTGATGAGAGTGCAAGATCTCATAACCCTACTTCAATAAAATAAATCAAACCCCATGCAAATAGATGCCAAAAATGATACTCTAGTATATAAGTTTCAAGAACGGACATTCCTTTGTATTTCCAAACAACACTCACAAAATACATGTTTGCCAATGCACTTCGCAGAGGGATGAAATCAATCGAGGGTTTTTAGAGGGCCACACACAACAATGATAGAAAGAGAGTGTGTACGGGGGAGAATTGACAGAGAATGAACCAACTCTAAATCCATAGCATAATATCAATGCCCCACCATTCCTAATCTCTTCAAATTTATAAATAAAAATAATAATAAACTCAATCACAGTCTAAATATACGAGGTGAAGAAGTGACAATACTATGAAACACCTAAGCCATGGTTATCAACTATTAATCATGGAACAAATATAATGATTTTTCCATGGTTTCAGCAAGTTATAATGGACTAATAACAAGATTTTAAAACAAACCAACTTAGAGGGGCAATTTCAAGCAATTGATGGTCTTTCATGGCGTACCTCTATTCGTTCAAGAAGAGAAGAAAACGGCTTCTTTGCATCCTTGATTGTCTAAAAGGTTTATGGAGTACGAGTTATATTATAACTCTAAAATTAGGGTTACAAAATCATATAGTTTGTAGCAGTGACAGACTAGCAAACTTGATATTTGCACTTAGTGTTTACGCCATGCCCATTATATTCATCTAACTAATACTAATGCTCTAAAAAAAAATTCAACATAATAGCTATCAAAACACAGCACACTTGTGAATACCAATGGCGGGAAAGAGACATTGGTGGATACTTACCTTCAAGCAAACAGTAATGAACCAGAACACTAATCATCGAAAGCATGAAATGTCAAACACCGGGTTGAAAATTGAAATATAATCGCCATGGTATACATGAATGCAAACTATGGAAACATATACAATGCACATGAATCACCTTAAAAACCACCCATGAAATTAGCCTCTACATGTGCACTTTCCCTATCCTTGCATGTTGCCCATTTGCAGCTACCCCATAAGCTTTGAAAAGCTACAAAATCATAAATCCAACGTTTAGCTCTTTTGAAGAGAAGTCATTCCCATCGCCTATAAAAGGTTAGAATTGACGTTTAATATTTCCATGCACCCACTTGAACATTAAACATTTAGATTAATTTTTATCTGGCTTTCTCTACTATTGGTCCATTTTTCATCGAATTTTATAAATGGAAAAATTATTTTGTTTCCTAGGGAAAATTTCAAGGTCAATTAGAAATCCACTTTTTACAAATTTTGAAGAAAAATAATTCCCACGACCCAGCGAACATTAGACATTTAGATTAATTTTTGTCTGGCTTTCTCTACCATTGGTCTATTTTTCATCAAATTTTACAAATCAAAAGTTATTTTGTTTCCTAGGAAAAATTACAAGGTCAATCAAAAATCCACTTGCTAACAATTTTGAAGAAAAATAATTCCCACGACCCAGCAAACATTAGAATTGGGGTTTAATGTTTTGGAAGGCACAACTATAAATGTAAACTAATAAGCAAAAGCCGCCACAAAAACATTAGTCTCCACCTTATATGTGGTACATATGCTCTTTGTTGTCAGTGATATGCCATAAATAAGGTGTTGGGTATTGAAGCCCAATGGTCATCCTCTTTTTCCCTCCAACATTTTGTCTCTTCGCATTCCCTATTTTGTTTGAAGACTTATCCTTTATGGATAGTATAATTGACAATTTTATTATGTTGAGAACATGTTTGATATTGCTATAAATGTATTGGAAAGATATCTAGATAATAAAAGGATTTCCCCTGCTTCTGAAAGTGGATGTAGCCATTATGTTGAACCACTACAAATATTTGTGTCTTTGTACTCCATTGTTCAATGTTTGTATTTCATTTCTCTAAGTTCAATTTTCTACTATCTTCTTGTTCATTTAATCCACAATAAATCATTAACAATTGGTTCAGAGCTTGGTGAAGAAGCTCGACAATGAAGCTTGGTGGTGAAGTTATTTTGGAAATCGATGAAGAATTTCTAAAATAATGGATGAAGCGGATAAATGGAAAATTGAAAAAATTTCTAGGCAGAATTTTAGGCTATGGAAAGTACAAATGGAATCTTTGTTGATTAAGCAGGATCTCTCATTCGTACTAGAAGGGAAAGCCAAAGGAAAAGGTTCTATGTCTGACAAAGAGTGGGAGAACTAGATAAGAAAGAAAGGGCCACAATCTTTCTTTCATTGTCAAGCAATGTTCTCTTCAATGTTTCAACTGAGAAGACATCAAAAGATCTATAAGACAAACTTTCAGACATGTACGAGATGGTGTCGGCTTCAAACAAGGTTTTTATTATGAAAAAGTAATATAATTTAAAAATGAAAGAAGGTGTGATCATGTCTAATCACCTAAATTAATTTAATACTTTGGTCACCCAATTGATTTCATGGGTATAAATCTGGATGATGAAATTAAAGCAATTTTATTATTATGCTCTTTACCGAATAGTTGGGAAGGGGTTGTGATGGCGGTTAGCACTTCGGTGGCACCAAGAGTAAATTAAAATTTAATGCGTAGCAACCACTCTTCTCATGAAGAAGACATGAGGAGAAAAATAAAAAAGAACCCTCATCACGAGTGGCCTTGGTAATTTTGTAAGTTGACAATAGTAGACCAAATATTTTAGGATTTGCAATGCTATGTCTCTTTTACTCAATTAGGGTCTTTCACTGATGGAAAGAGATAGATCCCAAAATAAATCTAAGTTTCACTCAAATTAAGATATGTATGATGTAATTATGACTAAATGCAGATAATTGATAAAAGGATTGATTATTAATGCAAAACCAATGAAATTTAGATTGTTTGAAAACACATTGTGATATGCAGAAAACACCTAGAAATGAAAGTAAACTACAATAGAAATGAATGAAACTGAAGAAGTGCACCTGTAAACTTGTTGGAGACATGAAATGAATTTTGAAATGTTGTTGATCCTAATTTTTAAGCCTGGTGGGACTCATTCGCCATTCTGGGCGAATCAGTTCCAGTTCTATGAAACTGTTCCAGAACCTGTTTTAGACAAATGGGTGTCTAAAATGCAAAAACCAAAGCAATCTTGGAAATTGGGACTCATTTTCCACCCATGGTGAATGGAGTCGCATGAGCCTAAATATTCAAAAGGTGGAAGCAGGGCACCGGTTTGCACTTTGCAGCTTCTCAAGTGTGGACACAGTGTAGTTGGGCCTAAAGTGACTTTTGAGGTATTTTGACTTATCTAATGAGAGATGAATAACTGTAATGAAATATTCAATGATTCCTAAGTCTCAAGATTTCTCGTCTACAAACACACAAGACAAGAAAGAGAAATGTTGGATGTTAAGGCATGGGGGTTTGCCTTGGTCAAACCCCTTTTATGTAATTAAACCAAAATGAGAAAAGAATGTAATGAAGCATGCAATAATGGAGTTATTACCTTGCCATAAAGATTGATCTTTCATATGCACCCAATGAAAACATAAAGAATCTACCCTTGAATGTCTTAGGAAGTTATCACATTGACTTGCGATGACTAACATGACTTGATAGAGAGCAGGATGATGGGTTGAATGATAGAGATATGTGTGAATCGTTAGGAAGTTATAAATTAGGGATTAGAAGGTTGTATTTATAGGCAATTCTCCTAATTTTCCCATAAATTAGATCCCCAAGGTTGACATGAAGAAAAACAAAACTCAAATTCCAAAATTTCCTACTCAAAACTCAAATTTGACCCAAATGGGACTGTTGCCACCTTGAAGTGAATCAATCCCACTGGCGGGGACTCATTAGAACAAAGAGTGGTGAATTGAATCCTAGTGGGGAGGCCATTTTCCATTAAGATACTAGAAATTAAGGAAATAAGGTTATATGATGACTTTGTTGGGTATTTGATCAATCAAAGCCTTGAGATGCACAATATGGGTTAATAGAGGCCTATTAGTGATGATGTAAAGGTCAATTAGGGCTTGGGACACAAAATTCAATGTGAAAGTGTGATTAAATATACTTTACAACACTAAAATGAGGTCCACACAACCTAGAAAGGCACAAGAACCAATGTGAATGTGTAAAACACATTACAACACTAGGTTAAAGTTAAGTTTATTTTACAATCCTTCTAGATTAATGTGAGGATGTATTTAAATACATTTTAATGTTGAATTATGGGAAATGGGTTCATTAAGTCCGAAATGGGTTCATTAAGTCAGAAAAATGCATTTGAAAGGTCCCAAGACCTAGTGTGGATGTGAAAACACTTACATAACACCAAATCAAGCAAGTTTCCTTTTCTCTGATTACACAAATAGAGGTAGAAATAATAATAGAAGAAGGTCCAAATCTACAAGAAGATTGAAGTCCAAGGGCAGAAATGGTGATTGTTGATTTTGTGGAAAATTGGGTCACACCAAAAAGAACTGTTGGCATTACAAAAAGACACAAGAAAAGGTAAATCACAATGAGGTAAACACTGCATATGACAAAGATGATGGTGTTTTAGTTTTATTAGCAAGTGGCACTACTGTAGATTTGTGGGTGCTTGATTCTAGTGCCTCTTTCCATGCTACTCTATGCCAGGAGGATTTCACAAACTATCAAGAAGGTAAGTTCAGAAGTTTTTTTGGTGTTAATAAACAATGTGAAAAAAAAAGGAAAAGGTGATGTGATGTTGCAACTGAAAAATGGAAATAAATGGATTTTAAAGGATGTAAGACATGTTTCCACGTTGAAAAAAATTTGATATCAATAAGATAGCTTTATGCTCAAGGGTGCAATATCAATTTCTCCTTAAATTCTTGGAAGGTAACCAAGGGTGCCTTGATGATTGCAAAAGGAAACAAATTAGGTAGTCTATATGTTTTAGAGTGTCACGCAGAAGTGGGAGAAGTAATGGTAGTTGTGGACAACTATACTGAGCTTTAGCATAAAAGGCTCAGACACATGAGCAAAAGAGGACTTGAAGTTATGTTAAGGGGAATCAACTTCCTAGTCTGAAATCTATTGACTTGGAAATGTGCAAGCATTTCCTCTATGGAAAACAAAGATGGACCAGCTTCTTAACAACTGATCATAACAAGAAATCTACACCTTTGGAGCTCGTGCACTCAGATGTTTCTGGTCCTACGAAGGTAACCTTCATTGGAGGTGCTAATTACTTTGTTACTTTTCTTGATGATTGTACTAGAAAAGTATGGATTTACATGATGAGTAGAAAATCAAAAGTGTTTTCAAAATTTAGAATTTTTAAAGCCATTGTTGAAAATCAAATTGGACACAAGATAAAATGTTTAAAAACAGACAATGGGGGAGAACTTTGTTCTTCAAAATTTGATACTTTTTTGTGCAAATAATGGTATTCATAGGATTAAGATAGTTCCTTTCACCCCTCAAGAGAATGGTACAGCTGAGAAGTTGAACATAACGATTCTTCAAAGAGCTTGGTGTATGCTCTCTAATGCCGAATTGGGGAAAGAATTTTGGGAAAAGGATCGTAATACAACAATCAACTTGATCAATCAAGCCCCTTCATCTCTATTGGATTTTGATATTTCAGAGGAGAGATAGCTCGGGAAAAACATTTCTTACAATCATCTACACATGTTTGGCAATGAAGCCTTTGGTCATGTTCCTAAAGAGCTACGAACAAAGTTAGATCCCAAATCAAAAAGTTGTATATTTATTGGTTATGGTGGGGAACAATTTGGTTTCAGAATTTGGGATCCAATCACCAAAAATCTCACCCACAGTCGGGATGTGGTATTTAATGAGAAAGTTTTCCCAGGTCTACTAAAACAAGAAACACAACACAAAGAATATGTGCCTCTTGATATGTATGAAATTTGAATTGATAAGCATACCTCTAAACTACTCACCCCTGCTTCTTGTATGTGCCCTGCTCCATTTATACCTACCTGCGCCATATGCTCTACTCAATCACCATCGCATAACATTCTCGAGTCCCAAGTCATGAGGATGAGACTTTGACAAAACAATGAATTAAAAATTTTGTGCAATCTCCATATATTCCAATGCAAGCTTCAAACTTTAGTTTGTTGCCTTTTGACTATTCAAATGTGTCACTGTCAAACTTCCAAAGTTGTTTTAAAACACCACCTCAAATACCTTTTCATACTCCTACATCATCTTCCTTTGCACGATTAGACATTATGTCGCCTCCTTCACAGTCCACACAACTTGTAATAGGTAGCGACACTTTGTTGCATGAGACTTGTTTTCCTAACTGTGAGGATCATTGGCCATCGTGTGAGAGAAATCAAGTGAATTATTTTAATAAGCAACCACTATTAAATTCAAATATGCAATAAGGTAATAATTCGATAGGGTTAGGTAATCTGGAAGCAATTGATCATGGTGTTTTTACTCAAAATAATATAATGTAGAGGCAGACCATTACAGGAAATCAACAGGAACAGGGAAACTTGCAGTCTAATATAGAAGGTATCCAACATCAATTACAAATATTAAATTTGGACAATAACTTGCAGGAACAAGCTCCTCAATTAAGGAGGTCTACCCAATAGGAGAGGCTTCTGACAAAATTTGGCGATTATGAATTGTTATTTTATGACCATCTAGAGTTATTGCCATCAAATCAGTTAGAACATTTAACATTTAAAGATGCTTGCAAAGACTCAAATCATGTCAAATGGATGGAGGCAATGCAAGACAAAATGGACTCCTTGATGGTAAATGAAACTTGGGATTTGTTGACCCTCCCACCAAATCAAAAACCATTAAAGAATAAATGGGTGTATAGGTTAAAACAAGCTGGAGGTAGTAAACGCTACAAGGCTATATTGGTAGTGAAAGGCTTTCATCAGAAAAAGGGGATTGATTTTAATGACATTTTCTCACCAATTGTGAAGATGAAAACCATTCGAGTAGTCTTGGGTGTGGCAGTTATATGGGATCTTGAGCTTGAGCAACTTGACGTCAAAACCACATTTCTTTATGGAGATATTGAAGAAGAGTTGTATATGGAGCAGCCTGAAGGTTTCACTAAACAGGGTCATTTATATTACAAATTATAGCAAAGTTTATATGGGCTCAAGCAAGCCCCGAGGTAGTGGTACCTCAAATTCTATAGCTTCATGACTAAGCATCACTTTACTTGTTGTGAATTTGACCAATTTGTTTACTACAAGAATCTTGATAATGGTGAATTTGTTCTACTAGTACTTTATATGTTGATGACATGTTGGTTACCGGCACTAGCATGAGGATAGTTCATGGATTGAAGCAACATTTGGCCCAACATTTTGCTATGAAATATTTAGGGGCAATGAAGAGGATTCTTGGGATGAAAATAATCAGGGACATATAGAAGAGAGAAATCATTTTGTCTCAAGAGAAGTATATTTCCAAAATCTTGGATAGGTTCAATATGAATAATACCAAGTTTGTTGGTACTCCATTGGTTGATCACTTTTGCTTATCATCAGCAATGTGTCCAAAAACTCAAGAAGATCAAGAACACATGAAGGGTGTTCCTTATTAATCAACGGTTAGGAGTCTCATGTATGTAATTATTGGGAGAATTGTGGTGTAAGCAATCAATTTTCACTTTGTTTTGTGTAGTTAGGGTAAAATTTAGGACAAATGCATAAACAAATTATAATGAAACCCCAACAAGCACAATAGAGCACAAACTAGCATGAAATGAAAAATAGAAAGCAAAGCAAACCGATCTTCAAGCTAGATTTGATTTATCTCCATTGCTCCTCTCCACCTCACATAAACATGCAAGATTTTGAAGGATTGAATAATTTGATATGTTGATGTTGATTGCTCATTTTCACAGCATAACGATAAGATGGAGATGATAGAGGAAAAATAGATAGATAGATGAGAAGATTGGAGGAAATTTTGGCAAAGTGTGGATACTTTAGAAGAAGATCCATCCAAATGGCTTGTGAGAGACCATATTTATAGAGTTTTGAAGTGGAGGGAAGAAGATTTGATTTTGGAGATAAGATTTGATAAGGATTTTATTTTTGCTTTATTTGACAAAAGAGGAAATAAAACAAGATAAGATAAGATTTAAAAAGATAGAAAGATTTGATTTTATGTTTTAAAGAAAATAAATCCTAAAAAAGATGAAAGGGATAATTGATGAATTATCTAATTAAATAAATTAATTAGATACACATGAGTTCCAATTTTGGAAAGAAAGTAAGAAGATATTTTTAGGATTTTATTAATTAAATAAATGTTTAATTTATTTAATTAATGTTGGATTTATGATTTAATTAAATAAATAATATAAATTGCTTAATTAACATTAGAAGAAAGAAGGGATTATGAATACAAAGGGAATAAATGAAATTAGTCAAATAAATAAGATTTATTTAACTAATTAGATGATGACATGGGTACCTAGGGAAAAACATTCTACAAGATGTCTAAATGATGTAATGTTGTGACAAGGTGTTGTAAGAGGAGATTTTTGGGTGTCTACATTTTGTGATAGCAACAATGATATTCACTTGGTAAAGAAATCCACCTTTTACAATAGAACCAATCAAATAGAACTTCGATATCATTTTATTTGACATGCACTTGAAGAGGGTAAGCTGCAGGTGGAGAAAATTAATACGAAAGTGAATATGGTTGATGCATTGATGAAGGTAGTAGCACGAGAGAAGTTTGAGTTTTGTAGGACTTCTCTTAGCATTGTCAAGATATCACAATAGGGGTGAAGTGGGGGAATACCTCTGTGTTTACAATAGACGTTGGACTTCAAGTGGGAAATTGTTGAGTATTGAAGCCCAATGATCATCCTCTTTTTCCCTTCAACATTTTTTCTCTTCGCATTCCCTATTTTATTCGAAGACTTCCCTTTGTGGATAATGTAATTGAAAATTTTATTATGCTGAGAATATGTTTCATGTTGTTGTAAATGTATTGGAAAGACAGAGATAATAAAAGGATTTCCCCTATTTATGAAAGTGGATGTAGCCATTATGGTGAACCACTATAAATCTTTGTGTCTTTGTACTCCATTGTTCGATGTTTGAATTCCATTTTTCTGAGTTCAATTTTCTACTATCTTCTTGTTCATTTAATCAGGTAGGGTATTGCAAGAAGTTGAGTCCACTTTTGGCCAAAAAGTGGAAGTGTTTTCCTAATTTTCAACACATTTATTTGACCTTAAAATTTGGAAGCACTTAGAGATGAAATATTTAAAAGTCAGTAATCATAAAATGTAGTGCTAGAGTCTAGTTTCCAAATATGTAATTTATTTCAATACCCAGATTGTACAAATTGAGTTTAATGGGAATTTCTAAAAACAAACATTCCAAAAGTCATTTTTACCATACAATACGCATTAATACGACATCCATATTTTGACTTAAATTATGGTATTTTTCTAAATCCTTTTGGGAAAAGTTTTATGACTCACTAAAGCTTGTTCTTGATATTTTTTTGTAATTTTTTATAGAATATTTTTTTTTTGTTAATTTTTTATTAGGCAGATTTGTCGTTTTGAAAAATCGTCATGTATGACATGCATAAGATGACCTAAACTTATCATTTTCTATTTATTTTAAATTGAAAAGAATTGTTTGAGAAGTTTGTTCCTATGATGCAATCCGTTTATCAAAATGTTATGTTGATCAAAGTTATTAAAATAATAAAAACCCTAATATTAAAAGTTTATGGACCAATTTTTATTAGAAATTAATTGAAAAATAGAAAAATAATCCAATTGAAAAACAAATTACATATTTAGAATTTTCATTATTTCATCTAAAATGGGTTTTAATTTCGTCAGAAAATTTTGCAAAAAGGTTGTCAGCTATATGTCGAAAGTCGGCATTTTTCTTTGACATTGTTAAGACCTTCAACTTGCAAGTCAAACTAGGTTGAAGGCCTAGGTTCGGACTTCCATTTCTTTTCCCAAACCAAAAACCTAGGAAAAAACCCGACCACAATGCAAAAAAAATTTCAAATTTTAAAAAATGGGATCTCGTTTATTCATAAAGGGGATCCTGTCTTATAATCGGGATCTCGTTCCCTATTCGACAATATTCAGACCGTTGTAAAGGAAACGGGATCCCATTTCCCGGCCAACGGCTCTGACATTCAATGCCGAAGAACGGGATCCCGATTATAGAACGGGATCCTGCTTCTTATAAACGGGATCCCAGTTTTATAAGTAGGATCTCGTTTTATAGTAAGTAGGATCCTGTTTTATAAACGGGATCCCATTTATTTTATTTAAATACATTACAAAAAATTATTGTGAAGTCTGCAACTTCACATGTACGACCGAGAGTAGTAAAAGTAAATTATTTTTCATAAGCTATTGTATTTATAGGTGGTGAACTTGATTTTTAGTTGATTTTATCAAACGGGGCATCATCTACACCATTTTTAAGTGGAATTGTGTTATTTTTGTGATTGTTTGGAGGAACAAAAGGTTTTCAATTTGCAATATGGATTGAATTTTTCAAAGGAGGCATGAAAACAATTTTTTAAAGTGGAATTGTGGTAGTTTTCTAGTTGTTTTTAGGAACACAAGAGGAAAATTTTTGTCCTAATAGGTATTCAACTTCCAATTTGGATTGAATATTTTGAAGTATTTCACTATTAACATTCATTTGTGCTTGAGAATTTTATAATTATGGGAGATAAAGCTTGTAATAAGAGAAGAAAGACATTGACTCCTCAAGAAGTTGAAGCAAATAGAGAAAAAGAGAGACAAAGACAAAGAGAAAGAAGAATGGGAATGAAATCAATGAACGATGGTGGAGCAACCAATTTAACAACTATTGAAGATGAAAACATTGAAGATACCATAGTTGTAGATGAAGCTAATTTGCAAGGAGTCAATTTGGAGAAGAATATGATTATACAAACAAGTCCTACTATGTCTTCAAATCCCTCTTTGAATGCTATGGAGAATGTTTCAATATGCACAAATCCAGGTATGTCTTCAAGTCCACATGTTAGTGAAATGGTAAATTTGTATGTAGAAATTTTACAAGATGTTGGACTTAATGATGTTGACATTGATGATATTCAGATAAATGAAACTTTTATAGAATTTGTTGAAAATGAAAAAGAAAAATCTTTTGTTGCAAA
>VDFB02167186.1:0-33472 GCA_007258455.2 Sequoia sempervirens
GCCCTGCCCCCGCTTTTCCCCCACAATTTCCCGCTAAAATTGGACTTTTTTTTCCAAACTAATTTCGACCCAGTTCCTCATTTTCCTCCGCGAACAAAACCCATGTCTTCGATTTTTCAAAATCGATTTTTGGTTTTTACCCCGACACTTTCGGAGGCCATAACTTTTGACTCGGGTGTCTGTTTGAGCTGAAATTTGACAGGTGGTTGCGTTATGAGCTAACGAGTGGATTCCCAACCAGTTTTGTGGACTCCGTTTTGACCTATTTTTGGGGCCTCAAAGTTTCATCTTGACCCCCAAAATCCCACTTTAGTGTTTTTTGAAAAATTATTTTTGCTCATAACTCAACATGCATATCTCGAATCTGGGATGTTAGTTGGCAATTCATCCTATCTCACCAATGGGTATTTCTTGGAAAAAATTCAGACTCTCAAACATACAACCATGAAGTTTCCTAAAATGGCAAAATTTGACAATTTTTGACAATTGCCAAATTTGGAAAAATCTGCTTGTCCACAGCTTACGTCCCTTAAAGCCCCGGAACTCGGTGTAGAATTAATTCAATCATATCCTTCAATCATTCTAGTCTTCGATCCAATCCTCATCTGAGCTTTAATCTTATCCCAATCTGAGTTTAGCCAAACCCCTAATCTGGGCTTTCATCCATCTGCAACAAAGTCTTAAGATCCTTCCCTCCTTCAATTTTGTCCCATTCATCAATTCTAATAAATCCATTCACTCATTCCATGTAACCATTCATCTGCTTCGAACTTTCATCTATCATCTCAAACATTCATCAAACCTCCTTCTATCATTTCACACTCTCATTCCATAATCTTGATCAATCATTTACTCATTCTGAGTAATCTTCCACTTGTTCCAAGCATCAGTCATCTATCCATTTGGTCACCTTTTCCTCATCCAAATCCTTATCCCTCTATCCAATCCACCCAAACAATCCTTTTTCCTCCCCCATCCCTATCCTATCTTTATCCAATCTTCCATCTTTATCCTCATCCCATCTCCTAATCCCTTGTCATTGTATCTAGCTATAGGCTTTCCCCCATGCAATCCAATGTCATCCATCTTATCGTCATCACTTCTGCTTCTTTTGCACATCTTTTCTATCTCATCATTCATCATTTCACCATTCATCTATATGGCATGTCATTTGCCCACTTCATCTTTGATGATTTGGATAACTATCCCATCCTTGAGCTTTATATAGTCACTATCGTCCAACATCATCTATCTTATCACTTCATCATTCATCTATCTTGTCCCGTCGTGTCGGTCCAATCATTTTATCCCCTTATCTAGGGTCATCTCATCCTCTTTCATCCATCATTTGTTGTCCGTCTTTAGTCGAACTATGTTGCCCCTGTGCTTGCACGTAGGCAAGGTCGACCATTCGATCCGCCCCCGGGATTCCATCATCGATCTTCATTCTTCCCTTTGCTCTTCTATCATCTATCATCGGTCTTTTTCTTTTTGTCCATCCTATCTTTATCATTCATTAAGGTCTCCATCATAGTCAGTCGTCCACCTTTCTCTGAACTACGAGGGCTCTGCGCTTTCACGTAGGCAAGGCTAATCTCTGATCGGCCCCTGAGCCCCTAGGTCCTTAGGATGTGTCAGTCTCATGTCTTGTCTCTCTTGTGTCGTGTCATCAAGCTATGCCCTTATCCAGCTGGTTCTTAACAAATGAGATTCACTTGTATCATGAGATCCAATCGATTTTGAACATCCTGCGTCATAACGATCTTTTAGCTTTGTATCCATCATCATAGGTCTCAACAGGATGCATCCTTCCTAACAGACCTCATCAATCCCATCCATCCCCTTGATCCTATGGCAAAGGACATTTGAAATTGATTGCGATCTTTTGATGCTTTTGGCTTTTGTTTATCATTTGAGCTCCCTATCATCACTTGTCAAGACCGCCATGATCCATCATATTATGGTGTGTTTTGATTGGTCAACATAGGGGCATATATTGATCTTTTGTTTGATTGTGTCTTCTTGGTTGTCCCACATAGTACCCACCACGATCCCTGAGGTCTTGTGTTATGCTGGGGCATCCTTTCGTGCTTGTGGTTATCTCAATACCTGGTCCGACCAAGGTCTTTGTGACCTTGGGGTGTTGGGATAGCCTTCTTGTCTGTTGTGTTTGTTTTATGAATTAGATACTATTCCACCTTAGTTCCACATACCCTGGCACTTGGTGTCTTATGCTATAGCAAAAATCAGTGCTCCGAAGATGGCAAATTGCAGTAGGATTGCATTTCATTTTACATTCCATCATGTATCCCCCCATCCATTCATCCTTCATCCTTATCTCACATCTTCATCCTATCCCCATCCATTCTATTTAGCCTGACTCATCTAATCATATTTTTGCTCTACTTCTCAGTCTTGTTATCAGCCTTGACCCATCATCATCATCATCCATTAGTGTCATTCACTATCCTTTTGGTGTTGTTTTGGGATGTATCCTTCCCTCATCAACAACACTTTCATCATCATCATCGGGAGGTATTCTTCCCTATCCTTTAGTGGTGTTTTGGGATGTATCCTTCCCTCATCAATACCACTCAGTGGGATGTATCCTTCCCTATCCTCATGTTGTCTTGGGATCTTTAATTCCCTCATTGACAACCCTCCATCCATCATCAACCCATTTTGACTTGTACCTTGACTGGGGCAACATCACCTTTTGAAATCCATTTGTGCTTCATCCATCTCCATATCACTTACTCTCTTTCCCATCACCTTGCATCATCTTCATCATCTCCCCTTGCATCACATCATCTATTTCGAGAGCACACATGTGTTCTCTTTAACCCGCATGTCCTCTCGAGGGGGCATCCTTCATCCCTAACTTTCATCTTTTCCCTCATCATCTTCCTTCCTAGTTACTTCTTTGAATGACTGGGGCATCTTCTTCAATCTAACCATCTTCTTCTAGGTTCTATATTTTAATATTCTTTGAAATGATGCTACTTTGTAACACCATCTCAAAGAGGGGCAAAATGTAGACATCCAAATTTGGACACTTAATGTATCCAAATTTATCACTTTTCGTCTAAACATCCTCTTATCCGAGTTAATTAAATAATATTCCTATTATTTAATTAATATATTTAATTTTGCTAAATCCCTAAGGTATTTAATTAATAATTAAATACCTTACCCTCCTTAATCCTCTTTTCATCAAATAAATTAAATAAATATTAAATTTATTTAATTCCTCACATGTCATTTTCATCTAATCCTAATCCATCTCCTAATCTCTTCATTAAGGATGTGCACATGCCTAATCCTTGATTAGGATGTGTCACATCCTCCAACTTTTGCAAGTTGGCTTTTAATCCTAATTAGCCCCTAATTATCCTCTAATTATAAATTAATTAAGCCTAATCATTCTCCAAGGAATTTTTAATTCCTTTTTATTTGTCCTAGATTCCCCTCCTTTATATGTGAATTTTTAATTCACATTCCATCCTTCCAAGGCTTCTAGAACCTTGGACTTGTCACAATCACCACATGTGACCAACCTTGGACTTGTCACAATCTTCACATGTGACCAAGTCCCACCTTTTTGGAGCCCACCTTTTACCCTCTAGATTCTTCCAATCATTGTGAATTTAAAATTCACTTTTATTCACCCAAGATTCTTCCCATCTCCCAATGTACTTGCAAGGTACTTGTACTTCCTCCACCTCATGTACCCTCTTGACAACTCATCTCCACCTCATATCCTCTTGTCAACTTCACCCTCCACATGTCAAGATGTGAGGGTTTGTGGGTTCTCAACCCACCATAGCCCTTCATCTTAACCTTGTTGGATCAATCTTGACCCTTGAATTCTCTAGAGAATTCAAAATCTTCTATAAATACCCCCTTTTCAAAGGCATTTCCAACACTTCATTTTTGAGCACCCACATGCTGCCCATTTTCCTTTTCAACACTTTGCACTCTCATAACTACATGCTGCCCATTTTCCTTTCCAACACTTTGCACTATCATAACTACATGTTGTCCATTTGAATCCTCAAGCCTTTTTCAATCATTCAACCATCTTTGTTCATCATTTTTCATATTGAAGCTTGCATTTTAGTCATTCAATCAATCATCTAAGGAGCACACAACCAATCCAATCAAGGGTCAATCAAAGAGGTATCAACAACAAGGGAGGTAAAAAAATATTTGTGTTTCATTTTATTTGCATTCCTTTTCGTTGAACCACTCTTTTGGCTAATCTTGAGGTGTCCTTGGTGTTTTATTATTCATGTTTCTTAGTTATTTCACACATTTAGAGCAGTAGGAATTCCAAGGTATCACAGTTATAACATACCACAAAAATGTGTTAGCCTTGGGGCATCATGAATTTTCCATACAAGCATTGCATGGAATTGAAATTGTCTTTGTCCTATTGGTCTAGAGACGCCATACATAGTGACACCATTCCATAACTTTAGTAACTTGTCGATAAGAGGCTCGATATATACATTCATATCTTTAACTTGGTACTTACCTAGTTGAATGAACATAAACATTACATAATTATTATAAACATTTTACTGCAATATATATAAATTAATGTACATGACTATTGAATGATAAAAATATAAGTCATTATGCAACAAATAAGACAAATGAGATGCTACTATGTTGAAGAAAATTGATGTAAACAAATACCTGGAACAATCATTGAAAACATTATGTGCTCCCTCTTTATTGACATCCATGGAGGAATGTTATTGTTGATAACAAAAACATGCCACACCGAGTAAATAGATCTCAGCTCTCCAAATGGATTGACACCATTCGCTCCCAATGAAAGCCTGAGATTACGAGGTTCTTCTTTAAAGTGTGGCCATTTTTCCTCCATGTCCCTAAATGCAAAATCATCCATAGGCATTCAAAGAATGTCATCTCCACTTCTATTATGTGCATGGTAATCCATAAATTGCGATAAGCTTTTGCACCTAAATAATCGTTGCATATGTGGAATAATGGGAATATAATGAAGAACCTTGCGAGACACCTTTTTTGTTAGTTGATCTGTTCGATATCTACTAATATGAAATTTCGGGCATTCTATTGAAAATTCTTGTTGTTTATGATATATAATATAATCATTGTGACATGCATCTATTCCTTGATACTCCATTCTGATATCTTTCATAATGCTAGATAAATCTCGGTATGAGCGAGGTAAAATATTTGATGGTGGTAACAAAAATTCACCAATCAATCTACAACAAAAAATATTTTTTTAATATAAAGAATATTAATGGTACATATTTCATCCTTTATTTATTAGTGATGAACTAACAACAATTAAAAAATATGAAAAAATATGACATATATGGCATACCTTAGCATCCGTGAGATTTCTATGTTTGATAAACCATTCATAACCTTCAAGTTCAACAACAACAATACAATAGAGAGAAGAGTTGTTTGGGAGCCTTCATAAAGGCGCTCACATGCCTTCTCAAGTACAGGTAAATCATGAACATCATCAAATTCATATCAATCATCATGATCAACTTTGCCACTAAATGTGTCATGGATCAATGTATTTGTACCATCATCTTCAACTGTGTTTTCTAGCGCATGATCATCTTCTTCTGTAGGATCACTAACTTCATCTTCGATATTCACAACTCCATGTTTGTTCACTTGCAAAACCACATTCTCCGGGCCATGATAATCCATATCATCTTCCCTAAGGCTCCCCACCTTTATAATAATGATAGACACAAATAAACCATGATCATGATCAAGTGATTATATATATATATATATAATGCTAAAATGATATAAACATTTAGAAATTCAATCAATATAAACACATATAATGAACAACTTACCAATGGACGATAATCATGCCCCCCTTCAACATGACCATGCTGCCTACAATGTTTTCTCAGCTGTTGTGATTAAAATTCATCTCGTCTTTAAGCCCTTGCAATTATTGCAAGGACAATAACATTTCCCATCACCCTTTCTTTTCAATCTAGCCCACAATCTATCAAGTGTCTCTTCATTTTGTTCTGGACTAATATTATCTGACATGATTTTTCTTTACCAAGCTTGACTATTTAGATCTTCAAAAAATATCAAACTCACACTCCAATAATTTTTATTCATAGACATGTAACAAAATCTAATAATTTGATATTTTACACCAAAAAAATTTGGCATGCAACCACCCCTGCAAAAGAGAAGATAGTCTGAAGTTAATGACCCCAAAAAACACTTTAAAATGCTAATTCCAAAATTTATTAAATTCTGATTTTACTATGATTTCCAACCGTTAGACTCCTAAAATTAGAATATTGAACTTGATCGCAAAACTTCCTACAATGATGGAGGTAGCGAGCTAGTAAGAGCAAGTGACCCATTCCTAAGGAGCAACAAGTTGGAATCATCATTGCTAATGTTAATACAGATTTATCCTTTTAGTTAAAGATGCAATGTGTCACTTCTTATGACGAGCTTATCCCTATGGCCCTCAACATTGAGAGAGCCCTAATCGCACACGGAAGTACACACTAGTAGAATTTGGCAAATAAATGACTAGGTGACTAAAAATTTTAGTCACAACAACTAAAAATGACTAAATTCTGCTCATTTTTTGCAACTCAGCTATAAATGAGTAAATAAATTACTAGTTTGGTTGTCAATTAAAAATTATTTAGTCACAAATAAAAATGACTAAATAGTTAATCATTTATTTAGTTACAATCCATTTGAATAAATCATTTAAGGAATTAAGAATATAGCCCACCAAAATACTCTAAAAATTTAATAAACATACCCTAAAACTTTTGTCAAAATCTTATTTTCAGGCGTAGCCCACTAGAATTGAGTTTTTATTTTAATAAACATACTCTAAAACCTTCGTCAAAACATTATTTTCAAGCATAGACCGCCAAAATGGAGAAGTGTTTCAATAAAGAATGATAGAGAATGGTGAGGAGATGTGCGTGAAAGGAGGCATATGATTCATTGCTACTTATCTCATTCCTACTCTGCTCAACAAATCTTACATTGTTTGTGCTACTATTTGTAATCTAGGTATTTACTTGATATATATTTGCATAATCTCAAATTCCTTCAGAGGCTTTTGAAGTATCAATGTATCCTATATAGGGTTTAGAATGATTTATTTTAATTAAAAAAATAAATAAATGATGTATTTCCCTATAATTAGATAATGTGGAGATCTCCTAAATCTTCCCCAACACACTATTCTCTTTGGCACTATATTCATTACTCCAGCTACTAGGGTTTTGCATGTGATATCTTTAATATCTTCATGACCATGGCTTTTAAATAGATCTCAGTCTTTGCTTTAATCCTTTTCATGGTAACTCTTGAGTTCCATAATCCACCTTCAATCTCTTCTAAGAGCGTTGTCTTAAGCTAGACTGCATAGTATGCATATAAAGAAAGTCCTTCATACCTTCCATTGTTCCAAACCACCACTCACCACCTTGCTTAAAATGTTGCCTCCATAAGCACAATAGCATGTTTTAAAATCATGGTTGCCAGTGATTGACCATTAAGGTCACCACTTTCATCAAGATACAATGAGATTTTTGTCTTCAAACTCAAGGCATTATACAAGATAACATTGTGAATTTTTTTGTGTGTACGATTTGATTTTCTTGCACATTTACTGCTTTGCTAACTTCCTTTAAGATTGGGTATTGCACCCTCAGCTACAATCTCAAATAGCTCACTCACTATCACTTGAAGATTCCTTTCATGAGCATCCTTTTATGAAATCAAACTATGCCCTATAGACTGACTACTTACTACAGGGGACTCATTATTTCATGGTATTGTAGATCTTAAGATCCTTCAACCTTATTGACACTACTTCATAGTCCAAAAGGTATTATTCACTATTATCCCATCTTTGATGAGTCTCAAAACATTGCTCAAACATGCAATCCACTACCTCCATTATACATTAATGGCTAAGAAGAAACATTGAACCTATGATTACCACTGTTACTTCATTTGGATAGTCATTCCTTGATTGCATTTTCCTTGTCTAACACTACCTAAAGAATTTGAAAAACCCTTAAGGTCAACAAGGGGTAAAGGAAACTCAGCTTGTTAAAATATCCACTTTACTATGCAAGGTTTGAGCTTTATTATCTTGTCCTTTGCTCAAGCGTCTTTTTTGACTATCATTCTTCTTACCATAGATTGCATTTACAAATGTCACTAAGCTACATAGTGTGCTTGTTATTGGCTACAATATTTAGATTGCAAGATTTTTGTTATTACCTACAATGTCTCTCCAATCTTTTTGGTATTGCAACCTCACTAATCCACTAGAGTTATTGGTTATGTTTCTATGGAGGCCTAGGGTTTGTACCCTAATCATGCTCTTACCAATGCTTATGTTGGTATTAAAAAACAACCTTAAATCTTGGGTCAGAAAATTAGTTGTCTTGACAAAGTTGTGGTATGATCTTGGATTGTATCCTAGAGTGTGTGTGAAGCTTGTATTTGATCATTAAGGTATGTAAACCTAATCAGGGAAATATATCCTATATAGCATGGGTCTTGCTTTAATACTTTCCATAATGGTTATTAGCAAATCACATTATTATAGTTTGCAGTAACCCAAGATTGTATTCAAGTATGTAACAAACTTGGTTTGTAGTTTAAGCTATACACTTTTAAGTAACATTCATAAGGTTTAGAAAATCTTGATCACTCTCTAGAATAGCCTATTAAACATGGATTGTGCTTGAATGCACTACATAATTGGTATAACACAACCACTTTGCATATCAACCAGAGTTATAGGCTCTTTATTGCAGCAAGAGGTAATCACTCTTGGATCATGCTATAATTACATCATAACCTGTTAAACTTAAGACAACCTGAATGCACCCAATGATGATTGGCATCTACATTAGACAACCTGAATTAACTACGTTATATGACTGCCTCCATTTCTATCACAACATAGTGGCATTAAACTTGGGTCACACATGAATACATCTTTTATTTGTTATAGCACAATTGTGCCACATGACCAATAAAGTTATGGATTACATAATTACAATCACAAGAATCTGTTCCTTGGTTGTGATCTTATGGTGATTCCACACAACAAAATCTGGACATGAAATTCTCAAAACCCTTAACCTCTAAAAATGAAATCTAATGAGATGTTGCTTTAAAATATGATTTTCAAACACGGAACTACAAATCGACATCACAAGTGAATTAAGGAAAAAAGAGACCAATGACTACCCTCGGTGCTTAATGTCGCTGTGATTTTATTTTTTTTTTTCCCAAGAAAATCATCCTTAGTTCTCCACAAACTATCTCAAGTAGAGCAAAACACTATCGCAATAAATCAATGAACTCACTTTTCTTTATGTTGGCCACAATTTGATTTTTTTCTTATTTTTCATGTTTGTCAAAATTTTGACGAAGCTGATAGTCAAAATTTCAACGAAACCCAAGTTTGTGGAAATTTCGATGAACGTCGGGGATAAACTTTTAAAAAATTGAAAATTACACATCAAATTATACATATTTCGTTAGATATTTTCATCGGATTTTGCAGTCGAATGAGTTAGTGTACAGATTTATGTTTCATTGAAAGTTATTTAGCTGAGTTATATCTTGTTGGTTTATAACAATAGTTATTATGTTTTTCTGATGTATTTGTTGTTGTATATTACTTTTCATTAATTAAATTTCTTCTTGCAATAAAAAAATTATTTGATTTAAGATTTTAGGATATTCAATATTTATAGGTTTTTGTTGTTGAAGATAAAACTACATCAATTTTTTTAGCTTTGAAGTAATCCACATCATATAAACTAGCAATTGCACCTTGGTGTGCAATGGGTACACCGAAGAAGTGTGGAAGGTCAATTGGGGAATTTTGGGGTCTATTTTTTACATACATAGAAAATGATGTTGTATGTGCAACAAAGGTATTAATGGAGAAGTGATAGCTTCAAATCAACTATTCATCAAATTATAGGGATCCCAACACAACTAAAACAAAACCTCTGAATCAGGAAGATAATAAGGATTCATTACCAATAAGCTCATGTTATGTTAGCAATAGGGAAAGAGGGAGAGAGAGGGAGATATATAGGGGGAAGAGAGAGAGAGAGAGATAAGGAGATAGAAAGAGAGAGAGGGATAGATAAAGAGAGAGGACAAAGGGATAGATAGAGATGGAAGAGATAAATATATAGAGGGGGAAGAGAGGGAGACAAGGAGAGAGAGAGAGATATAAATATAAAGATAGAGATATGATGTGATATATAGAGAGGGGTAGAGAGAGGGATATATATATATAGGTAGATAGAGATGGATAGATAATGAGATATAGGTAGAGGGAGATTTGTAAGAATTTAAATATGGAGATATGCGAATAGATAGAGAGGGAGGCAAATGGAGGGAGAGAAATAGATATGGGAGAGAGAAGTAAAGAGATATAGAAAGAGGGAGACAATGAAAGGGGGAGATTAAGAGAGAAATATAAAGATATAGGAAGTGATATATATAGAGAGAGAGGTAGAGAGGTATATATATATATAAATAAATAAAGAGAGAGAGTAGGAGAGATGGAGGGAGAGATGGAGTAAATAAGAGAGAGATAGAGAGATAATGGGATATAAATAGAGAGGAGGAGGGGGGAGATGGGAAGATAGAAATAGAGGGGGCAAGAGTGAGAGATAAAGGAGGTGAAAAAGATAATTAATAGAGAGAGGGAGAGAGATATAGAAATGGGGGAGAGAGTTAGGGATAGAGATAGAGATAGAGATAGAGATAGGGAGGGAGAAAAAATGAGTGTGTGTGTGTGTGTGTGAAAGAGATATAGAGATAGAGATAGTGAAGGAGAAACAAGGAGTGTGTGTGCGTGTCTAAGTGAGAGATATTGAGATAGATATAGAGAGGGAGAGATACATATAAATATATAGAGAAGGGAGGTAGAGAGAGAGGGAGAGAGATAGAGAGAGGATAGAGAAGTTAAGAGATATAGAAAGAGAGGGAGATATATGGATAGAAAGAGGGAGAGATATAGAGATATATATATATATATAGTGGGAAAGATAGAGGGGAAAGTGAGATAGAAATGTAAAGAGATGTGAGGAGATAACTATAGGGAGAGAGATAGAGAGGTAGAGAGAGAAATAGAGATAGAAAGAGGGGAATACAAAGAAAGAGGAAGAGAATGAGAGATGGAGAGATGGAGGGATATAAAGATAGAGATAGGAAGTTATATATAGAGAGAGGTGGAGAGAGGGATATATATAGAGAGGTAAGGAGAGGTAGATATGTGGAGATATATATAGAGAGATATGGGAAGAGAAAGAGAAAGAGAGGTCTTTGTATATCTCTATCCCCCTCTCTATCTTTATATTTTTTATTATCTCCCAATCTCTCTCTTCCTCTCTCTCCCCTATTTCTCTGTATATTTGTCTTCCCTTCTCTCTTCCTCTATCTATATTTCTCTCATTTATTCTCTCTATCTATTTCTATCTCCCTATCTTTCCCCCCTCACTATTTTTTGCTATCCCTATTTATATCCCCCTCTCTCCCCCTTCCCTCTTTATCTGTTGATCTCTCTCTCTCTCTATATATATATATCTTTGTCTCATATTTCTCTTTATCTCTCTATCTATCTCTGTATGTGATTATATCTATGTCTTTGGACTAATCTCTTTTCCTCTCTTTCTTTATCTATCTTCCCATCTCAATATCTTTATGTCTCCATATTTATTCCTTTATATGTATACCTCTATTTTTGTATCTCTAGCTCTTTTTTATCTCTTTGTATCTCTTTGTCTCCCTTTTTATTTCTCTCTTTCTCTCTCTTTATTGTCTCTCTCTCTCTCTCTCACTCTATTTTCCTCATAAGTGTGCAATGGGTACATTGAAGAGGTTTTAAGGTCGAGTTATATCCTTAATTAAATGACATGCTACCTTGATCATAACTCCCTAGGGACGTGATATCCTTGGATTGTTGGCATGAAATGACTAATTAAAAGTTACCTCCTCTCTCTCACTCTTTAAATTTTAATTTCTATTATAAGTTTGAAATTCATTTTATTATATAAATTATATAAAAAAACCCCAAATAGAATTACTCTACAATAATTAATGTTTTAATAAGATAAATAATTATAAATGAAATTAATTCTAATAATATTTTAATTATTATTGTAATTTCATAAAAAGACGAACAGTAAAAATAAATTTCAAACTTAAATCTAAATTTAAAACTAAAATAAAATAAACTCAATGGAAAGTCAAATATATCAAAATTCAAATATTAATAAACATAATAATTTAAAAAAATTAATAACAAATAATAAACTTATCAAGTTAAAGAAGGTTAAAAAAAAGTAAAACTATTTTTTTAATTTATTATAATTGAAACATTAATAAAATATTTACCTAAAAAATATAATTAATATATTACAATCAATATTAACAAATAAAAATATATCTAAAATATTATCAAATAAATTAAGTTTTAAAAAGTAAAACTTATTTCAAATAAAATATTAAAAATAAAAGTAAACTATATTAAAATTGTTAAAAGTAAAATTCTAATTTTTGTATTAAAATTAAATGAAACCTATTCAAAAGATAAAAAGTCAATTCATAATTATTGATTTATTATTATTAATATTATTATTTAATATCTATCTATCTATATATATATAAACTTGTTCTTATTTATCTCAAAATCTAAGTTTAAAAAATTTAAAAGGAAAAAACAATCCTTATCTTGTGTTTTCTTGATTTAAAGCTATGACTAGATAAGAATGTAGTTTTTTCAATTATATATTATATTTTTTAATATTTAAAAAAAAATTGATGGTTGAGATCATTTCAAAAGTCTTGCATCCTTATCTACAATTTTTAACCATTGATTTTAAAAAGTAGGTCGTTCACTTCATATAAGGAACACCTTCGGTGTAATTAGCTTAATTATTATTGGCTTGTGGAGAATTGATGCAACCTCTTGCAAAATGCATACCTCCTCTACTATTTTTTAAGCAAAGATTGTGTTGAAAAACAAAATGGAGCTTGCTATAGAATAGATGAAGACTATCAATTTTTGTAATAGAAATCAATCACCTTGGTCATTATACAAGGATAAAAATACACCAAGAAAATATGTAAATATTAATGCAACTCATGTAATTTGGATTGAGCTAAGAATGATGGTATTTTGAACATGTGTTCTAAACATGCTCATGCTTAATGCTAAACTTTGGTTGTCCTAATAACCTAAATTTTCTATGCATGCTCCTCAATGCACAACTTGAGGTGTTTTGCACATGGGTTTATTGGATGGTTATCAAATTCTCAAAAATCCTACTCATTTCAAATAGGAAAAGTAGGTCATGCCATATAATCCAATCCATGTACTATGTCACAACACAACATAGAACGATGTGGGAAAAACATAAGAATAAGTATTGGGATGTATATGACTATTACTATGTGCTAATTAGGAATGGCATGTAGCTAAATTTGGCAAGATTATGATATACTAACTGAGTAGTTTCAATTTAGGACCTACTCACACTTGGTTAGTTTATTTATGTTTTATGTATCATATCATACAATTAAGACACTTTTCATGACCTTAGTTTTCCATGGGGTCTTATCCTTACCTACATAGCAAGGTCATCTTATTATATTATACCTTAATATTTTAAATTTTGTATTCACTATTTTCAAGAAATACAATCATTCTTTCCATTACATCTCTCTTGTGAAAGGTATTTGGTCTTGTTGCTTAGGTTTTTTCTTCTATGCATTTTTCATTTCACTAATATTATATTACAACATTAAATTAGCAAAACCCTTCTTACTATATTTTAGGTTTTTGAGAGGATTTTTATAAAGTGCCTCTTGATGCAAAATATAACTCATGGTTATTTTCAAAATGACCAAAACTTATAAGGCACATCGGGTTTGATGTTGATAATTTTTTAATATTTTTTGGGAGGCTTGACCAGGCCACCACTATACCAACATGTGCATTTGTATGGATCTATACAACTATACAACCACCATCAAAATGGTCTCAAAAAACATGAGAAATATATCTCTATGCCTACATCATGCACCACTATCATCAACCTCTGGTATGTTCTTTTATTAATTAAGAAATGTAAAGTATTATTTTTAAGTTAAAGAGGGAAACTTAGAAAAATAAACAAATTTGAGGGGATACTATAAGTGTACCTTTCCCCTACCACAGTCTTGCCATGAAAAGGTGGTAGATCCCAAAGCCCCATCCCATATAAGGTTGTGTTACCTTGAGGTATTGCCCCTTGTCCACTACCTATCTTTTGGTAGGATAACGATCCCTTGGGCTCTACCCCTACATAGGGGTGGAAAGGGGGTTTGAACCCCTCTACCCTAAAATACAACATTTCATTTGGATTATTTTGCACATGTCATTTGGAGTTATTTGGATTAATAGAACATATGAAAATTTTATCAAATGTCACACATCCTCCTATATCCATCTATTATGTGTATAATATTCCTATGTGGTACTAGAAACCCCTTAGTGTAGTCTCCAGTATCACACAATCTTCTTCTATGCTTTGTAGGATGTGAAACTATTCTAATATAATACTAGAAACCATTGCAGTATAATTAGGGAATATATTTTCTCACTACAAATCCATTATGATATAAATTGGGATCATACTTACTCATGTCTCCTACCAATATTCTACTTACACAAATTATCTCATCCTTGAGACAACCTCATATAATTTATTTCAATCAACTCCCTTCTAATTTATATTTTTATATCCTCATTCAAGATATACACTTATTTAATCCTAGGGCCTCCATCTTCCTTCCTTAGTAAAATAAAATAACTCTATGATAACCCTACCTTCTTTCTCCATCTACTTTGCATCTTCTAAATTTTTCCTACCCTTTGTGTTGGGTTTTTGGTGCAGGAGCACCAATCTACCTTATTCTAAATTTAGTCAAATTTGAACGAAGATAGGTTGATCTAGGAGTGAGTGGTCTTTTGGTGAGTCAGTAAGGTCTAATATACAATTAGAATGTATTTAGGAGTTCAATTTTGTAAAGCAAAGCAATATTGTCAAAATGATGCATAAATTGTAAAATATGTAAATGTGGGTTTTTGAGGGGTTTTAGGGTGTCAAGTCTTAGGTTTTGATAACTAAAGTCTTTTTGGACTATTTAAATATGGTATGGAGTCATTTTTGTGGTCTTTAGAGGGTTTGGAGGTTAAAATTGCAAAATGGACAAAATTGACAAAAGTAGGAGAAGACCAATAGTCATTAGAGCCCAAAAGGAAGTTTGAGCCACTGGGATGGTTTGAATTGTGTTTAAAAAAGCTGGGGAACCTCGAGGAAAGAGGTTAGAAACATTTGTATTGAAGATTTCTCAATAAAAGCTCCTAGATTTGTTAGAAATTTTGTATTCTTACTTGAAAAATCAGAAATCACAGACTTGTATGTGACTGTACGGTTGCACATTGAACTCATAACTATTGAAATCAGTGTAGATTTGTATTGGATTCCATTTGAATCTATATTGGTGGTTTTTTAATAAATTTGAGGAGATTTATTTCCAAATTTCAACAACCAGGTTTGTAAGTGCAGTTTTGAGGTTTTTAGGTCTTGATCATGAGATAAGCCCATTCCACATACTGTAACCACTGTATCTAAGTGAAATGGGTATAACATGTTAGAACTAGGGTGGTAGTATGTATGGTTTGGTCAGTATGAAGAGTTTTGGGGAAGAGGTTATGACTATCCTGAGAGAAAGGAGAATTAGGGTATGAAATTGATGAAAAAGTGAGTGAGATTGATGAAAAGTTGAGAGAAAGGGTTATATGAAAGTTTTGTGAGTTTTTTCAGGAATTTTGCAAAGTGTTGGAGGCAGTGATAAGTTTTTAGGAGTTTGGGAACCACTAAATACAATAAACCCTACCCTTTAATGGTGGAAAATGAGGGTTTCCTTTAGCAGTAGTTAGATGAGAGTTTGTGAACCTAAAAATTGTTAAATTAGGCTTTTTATTACTTGACAACAAGGTCTGGGTGGTTTGTGGAGTCTGGTTGCAAAATATAAGAGTATTTTCTTTGGAAAATTGACCTAATTGGTCTTCTAGGTCAACGTTGTCACAGGGTTTTGAGAGAGTTGTTCAAAAGGAACCTAGGTTGGTTTTGTATGGCCTTGATGGGTGTTTAAATGTGTCAAGAGATTAGTTGTGGAGTGGTTCTCTGAAGAGGAAAGTTGGACAAAATGGGTCTGCAAATCTACTAGGTTGAAGGCAGAGTTAGAGTGAAAAGTTCCTTTATCAAAGTTTTGTGAATCTGATTGTTGATTAATCTAACTTGATTTGTGTTGTTTTAGATGAAATCCACTTATCCCTGCATCAATTTTTCATATATATGACCTTTCTCCTCTATTCTTCATTTCCACCATAGGAAAGGTAGGGAACCTTGATGACCCAATCTTTCCTATGATTCATAATGTAAAGAATCAAGGATTGGACATTAGGTGCACATGTACCTTTAACCAAAATTTCTAACAATCAAGGAAAATTTTGAGAGCTCAAAAGGATATGTAGTGTGACTTAGGTACTATAAGGGATTGGAGATTGGAGATGCACTTGATTTAATTATAATAAGGGAGACCATATAAAGGAATCCTTATCAGTGATCTCTAATAGACTTAAACCATATGATACATTGGAGATCAAGGATTGGAAGATATTTTGACCTCATACCAAAACTTACATAGTAATTTTAAATGGTCTAACATCTTGATAAAGTATAGTGATGAAGTCACAAACAACCTTGAAGGGCATGTCAAAGAAAAAATAGATTCAACCAAGGGAAAAAGTTGAAAACAAAGGAAAATAGAATAAAATAATAGAAAATAAAATGGTTGAATCAACAACCAAAACACATAGGAAAATGACAAAACACAAATGACCTAGCAAGGGAAAAAAATAAAACTAAGGCAAGGAAAAAAATAGATAACTTTCATTAAATAAGCAACAGAAGGGGAAATACCTACCTAGAAATTTCATTAGATTATTTAGTCTCTTTTCATGAGGGTTTTAAGGGTGAGATTTTATTGGAGACCTCATAGATAAAAATAAAGCTCATGATTGAGTTTAGAAGGCCCAAAACCTTATATATCTATATAAAACATAATTATGTTAAAATGAGTCAATTTTTAAGGCATGAAGGAATGTTTGGAAATCATCATTTTTATAATTATGAAAAAAACATATGGTTTTATAGTCTTGCACCATACAAAATCAAATTCACTAGTTTTTGAATACAATATAATTCATTAGGGAATACTCTTGTTTAGTCAAAATCAACAAGATACATACAAAAGTAATAAAAAAATTATATATTTTCTAATTGGGGAGTAGGTACACATGGTGGCATTAGGTGGTGAGGTTTTCTAATTAAGGCATGAGTAGTCACATTTGAGGAATGATATCAACACTCACTAGTGGCACTGGATGGGGCTAAGCTTAGGATAACCATGCCACTATTGATAAAAACTTTCTATGTACTAGTGTGCTTGCACATAGGTGGTACCACTACTTGATCAACCCACTCATTGATATTTTCCACTAGGTCATAAGACATCCATAGGTTGTACTACCACTGGACAACCCAATAGCCACTAGATCTTTCTTTTGAACACCTAAAGGAGGACATTTCTTTTTTAGAGGAATAAATTTCACCAAGGAAGTTATATTTTCCATTTTTATAGTTGATGGAAGGATCTTTCTAAGAAATATGATGTATTAATGTTTTTTTATATATTTTATGTTTTAGATAAAAAATCCAATTGGAGGATAGTTTTTCTTTCCTTGATTTGATAGGTTGTATCATTTCCCCATTTTTTCTGATTTATAATTTTTTATAGGTAACATAGAGCATTGTTTGAGCACTTCATAGTGTATAATATTTAAAGATGTTGAGTTGTGATTTATTCTCCTACATTTACAAGGTGTTAAGTTTAATGTAGGCATTAATTAACTATAGGTTTCCCTTCCAGAAAATGAAATTAATTAGGCTTGTGAATGCATAATTGGGCCAATTAAAGGCTTAATTAAGTCCAATTAATTAAGGGGATGTAAACATAGTGTGAAAATGTAAAGGTGTAAATTTTTCTACACTACATTTAGCCCCCACTTTAGTTAGATTATGAACTTACACTTAGCCTCCCACTAAAGTAAAAAATATGCATCAAGAGGGGTCCAAGTGCACAAATGTTGAAGGGATAGGGTGAGAAAGATCAAGGAGGTTGCACAAGCCCCCAAGATAAAGATCCCATGGCAAACCAAAATAAGCACAAAGGGACACACACATATGTATGATATGAAGTAGCAGGACAAGATACACAATCATACAGTGTCTAAATTGATGCGAAAAGAGAAAGATGGACTAGCAAGTTGTATTATACCATGTCCATCAAACACACTCACATGGCACTATAGGCAAGCAAGTTGTATTATGCGCGGTGGCCATGAAAAACATGCTCACAAGGGCTAGTGTAGTTCAATATACACTAGGTAAGCCCCCAAGACAAATATGAGAAAGACACACTAGGTCTACAAGGCATGAACTCGTAAAACAAGTGGTGATGGGAAAGTCATGCCAGTTCTACAAGCTCCCATACATCAACCATACCAAAAGTTATACTCCTTGATAAATTTGATAATGCGCCACAACATGATGAATATGCTATGCTAATGCTACACTAAATTCAATCTTTGTGAACAAAGTGAAGCAAGAAATGTCAGAATGTTAATTCCAAAATGAAATAATTATAATGTAATGGTCACACTTCCTAGGAGATGTATGCTATCATCACTAAGAAGGGAACATAGAAACAATGATCAGGGGACTATATTTCCCCCACTTAAAATGTCAACATGCTTGCTATGCTGGTATTTTAAGTAGAAAGAGAGGAAGGGGAATCCTTGAAAAGAATGCACACCTCCCAAAAACTAGTTATCCTTGCCCCCCAAGCATAGAGACAAAGACAACCACCAAGGACTATCATATTGTTGTCGAGATAAATATTTTTGCACATAAGATTGTACCACCATGAATGGCAATGAGCAAGACACATAAAGCTACCAATACCACATAGTGATGAGCAACATGATAGGATGAGAATCAATATCTATTAGAGGAAATAGGTGCATCAGCACAAGGAAGATCACCAAAATCCTTAAGATGATGAATTACTACTCAAAGCCTTACATTCATTGGTTGAATGACCATGCACTCAATAATGTGCACAGAATGAGCTCTTGTTGTAAAATATATTTCATGTTCGTGGGGGAAGAGTAATCAAGCGAGCTTGAAGAAGCTTCAACAAGGTACTCTCTTGATCAATAGTAGATATTCTTTTCTTTTGCGATAGAGATATTTCTTAGTTACTACAAGGTGTCATACATACACAAGACTCTCTAGATTGTGAGATTTTGTATTCTCTCGTAAAGAGGGTGTAAAATATAACGAACCCCAATCATTACTAAGACATGTGTTTGAAGATAAAGCAATATTTATCTTAGAAGTGTTTTGTGTGATGACATTGATATTAAGTGAAGGTTTCTTTGATGCTTTTATTTCTTTTGAAGGACAATAACCAAGATTAGTAGTTGTTTCTTGTATGCTAGGCTCTATAGGGACATATATACCTTGTTCTCTAGAAACACATCCTTTTCCATTATAGACAAGTTGTTTAAAAATCTCATAACCTCTTCCATAAAGCTTTTCCATTTCTTTTCGATTTGGTGGTTTTTCATGATCACACTCATCATATGTGGATGCATAATTTATGTTTTCCTCTTCTTTGCTAAAAGTTGTGGACTCACATGCTTTTGATGAATCAACTTGTGTGGATATTATGTCAACTTCCTTCTCTTTTCCTAATTTGTGTGTAATCCTATATTCTCCAATGAATGTAGGTGTAAAATCAATGAGCCCCACTCGAAGTGCAATAGTTTTGTGATTGATTTCTCTTCTTCTTGTATCGTTTCCATTTTTGTAGTTGGTGTTAATGTTGTAAGAGGATTTTTCATTCCTGTTTCAGTTTGTAAACAATTGTGATATGATTCTAGTTCGACTTTGATAGTGTAGACTTTGTTTCTATAAGTGTACTTTATTTTATAATACAACATTGAAGGCACCACATTCATTGCATGAATCCAAGGTCTACCTAAGAGAATATTATATGAGAGTTATTGAGGTATGAAATGAATTGGAGTTTGCAATGTAACCTTACCCACTCTAATAGGTAATGTTATTAGACCAAGCGGTTGTTTTCCTATATTATCGAATCCACAAATAGATAAATAATCTATTTGAATTTGGATTTTGTCCACACCTATCTTATCTAGAAGGTTTACACTACAAACATTGAGCAATGAACCATTATTAATGAGAGTACGTTTAATTCCAAAATTATTACCATTATTGTTAACACCAGCCACTATCATCAAGGAATCATTTTGTTTTTGTATTTCCAATGGAGGTAGCTCATCTTGATTAAAGGTGATGTCTAAGTTGACTGAGTTCATACCTTGAATTAGGGTTGCTACATCATTTGGTTGCACACTAGGAGGGATAACAACTTGTAAATTTTTTTGAAGAATTCTATGATAATTAGTTGAATCTTGAATAAGATCCCATAAAGAAATCTTAGCATGAGTGTTTCTAAGTTGTTTCACAAGATCATACTCCTTTCCATTGTGTAAAAGAAAATGAGGAGCACTAGGCAAGATAGGTTGTGGTAATGGTACAATGAAGTAGGTATGATTTGTGGTTGCTTATTGTTCCTTCTATTGTATGTGTGAACAACGGTATTATGATTCGGTTGCTGTGAAACATTGTTACTATAATGTTGGCTTACAAAATTTAAGATAACCCCTAGAGGTAATGGTTTGTGTCGAGGTGGTCTTATAATAAGAAGTGGTTCAAGAGATGATTTGGGAGGTCCAATAATTAGAGGACTTGTAGGAGGTCTAATGGTTAGAGGACTCTCAAGAATAATAATCAAGGGAGGTCTAATGGTCAATTGTGCATTCATAACCTTAGTAGATTGAACTTCATGTTGATGTTCTTCTAATGAGGTGGAATCTAATGTCACCTTATCATCTTTATCTAAGGAATCCACATTAATATTGTTTGAAATACATGTATCAATTATATCATCCTTTTGCACCATGATATCCTCCCTACTAGGAGTTTTTAAATAGAGGAGCAAACAATATTTTCATGGCATTCAATGGTTGAGTCTTCTAAGATATCTTCATCACAAGTAGGGGAGGTATCTAGAGGAGAACAACTATGATTTTCTTTCTTATCAATGATGGCATTTTTTTTTTAACAATATCTTCCCAAGTGGGAGAAGCATTGGGAGAGAGAGCAACAATATTTTCATGATTCTCAATAAGTGGATCTTCTAACACCAAAATATCTTCTTCACAATTAGGAGATATTAGGAGAAGGGAAATTATGATTGTCACGATTATCTATAACTATATCCCCTTTTCCAATAATGTGTTTCCAAGTAGAAGAGGTAGGGGAAGAGAAACAAATAGGATTCTCATGGCTCTCAATGATGGGTTCCTCTAACACCAAAATATCTTCTTCACAAATAGGAGAGATATTGGGAGAAGAACAAACTTTATTGTCATGATTATCCAAGATTGTATTCTCTTTCACTTAGTTAGTTTCACACACGGGAGAGGGATCAATTAAAAATTAAAAAAGAGGGGAAAGGACTTCATGTTTATATGCTTGTAACAACAATTTCTTAGAGTATTCAACAAAATCTAAAAATAGAAGATAAAGTATGATAACAAGAGATTTTTGCAATGAGAACATGATGTAATAATTATTCTATAGATCTAAAACTATCCACAATTGAAACATGTAAAATTTTTCCAATTCGTTTCAAGATTTAAGCAAAAAGATATCTTTGGTGTGTAAAATAGATTATTTCATAAATGCAATTCTCATATTTGACGGCATAAGCATACAAAAAAGATAGAGGTAAAAAGGCTCCCAAAATTTTGGTAGGACACCTATACAAGGATAGGTTCACCCAAGGGTGAATGTGTCCTTGTTCAAGGTTCTAAAAACTGAAAGATGCTAAGTTTGAGTTATTGTTGATGTTCTCTGTTTCAGTTTATAGACTGTGATTTCTAAGACAAAATTTTCTAATTTTAGGTGTCTTAATGCAAGTTTGACTAGTGACAAACAATGAACAAAATGATAAATTTTGAAATACAATTTTGAAATAAAATTTGAATTTGAACGAATTAAAGACACTCTTGATGTAAATACAATGCAAGATACAATTTTGAAACCCTAAATGAGATGCAAAATAAATTAATGCAATGCCAAATCTAGATCTAGGGTTTGGAGGACTACCAATTTTAGAAAGTTTATAGTGTAAGAATGTTGGGTTCACCAAAATGAAACATAGAAAAATGTAAGTGGGGGATCAATGTGAAATGATGATCTATAACTCATACACTTTCATAGTTTCATTAGGAAAAGAAATCTCCAAAGGTAGGATTGACTTTCAACCCTTAGGTGAGTCAACCCTATTGGAAGATTTGTTGTTTCCCTTATGACAAAAAATGGTAAAATATGATTGAAATGCACTTTTGGGAGATGAAAATAAAATGCTTAATGAACTCAATTCTGTGAAGTAAAACTTGAAATGAAAAGTTAAATGATAGCACAAACAAAAACACCAATTTGTAGGAAGATCTGGAAAGTGCAGAACATGACAAACTTACCCAGAAAAGTGGCTTCTGAGTGTCCTACAAGGACTCATTTTCCCAAGGGTGAATGGGTCTTTGTATAGGGTTTTTCCTTAGCTTCGGGGGTCCTTTAGAGATGGATCTGAGATGTTGTTTGCCCCAGGTTTCATTACCGAAAAGTCAAATAAATTTAGGATCTGAGTTTCCGTGGCATAGCGACAATGTTGACAACTATCAAGTGAGCTATTTCAGGATTAAAATTGTGTCAATTTTTTATATCAATGTTTCAAATCATACTCCATGATCCATCATCAGGATGATAGAAAGAGAGGAGAAAAATGTTGACAAATTTGTAAAATTGCACTTTTGATCAACTTTCAATCCTTCTTCACCTACAAATCTGCACATACAAAGAGAGAAGAAAAATGTTTGTTTTTGGGTGAATAGGGGTTTGCCTTGGTCAAACTCCGGTTTCGTAACTAAACCTTGATAATAAAATAATGAAAAAATGAAGGAATTGATGAATGAACAAAGATTTTTACACCTCACCAAACCCTTTAATGGCTTCCCTTAGAGGACTGAAGTCTAACACATCTCTCTAAGGATTGGATCTTGCATGAAATGGCTTGACTGCTTGATAGATCTTGATGCTTGATTGAAACTTGAAACCTACATCACAATGTTAGCTCCAAAAACATGCATGAACACACATAAACCTTGAAATGATGATATGATCTTGAATGGTTTTCTACATGATTGATAAGTCTACTCTTCAATGCTCTTGACAATAATATTTGCTCTTGTGAAAGTTTCCTTTTTATTCTTAATGTTGGATTGATAAAATAACTATGTATTTATAGGTGTTTCCTTAATTACCTGACAATTAAACATCAAAATACAACCTTTGTAATTTGAATTTAGATCATAAAAATGTTGCCAAAAACATATTAAAAATTGGGTCTCGAGACTTAAAGGGGACCCTGTTTGCCCTTGGGCAAATGGGTCCTAGGACCTAAATCTAGGACACTGTTAAGTTCAATGAAGGCATCAATTAAATGTAGGTTTCCCTTTAGGAAAATGAAATTAATTAAGCTTGTGAATGCATAATTGGGCCAATTAAAGGCTTAATTAAGTCGAATTAATTAAGGGGATGTAAACATACCATGAAAATGTAAAGGTGTGCATTTTTCTACACTACATTTCCTTGTAACTATATAATCTAAATTTATTTATGCACATACTTGCTCGCATAGATTAGTGTAGGAAACATATTCCACACCTTGTGTTCTTCCAATTTTGGATTATGATGATTAAAATATTCTTATTTTCATTTTTCATGGTTTATGGTCTATGATACAAATATGATCATGTTTAATAATAATAACAACATAAATGTGTCACATTAAGTGGTTCTTTAAGAGGTTCACAATCTAATACTAAGATTCCATAGGTCATAACCCATAAATTATAGTGATTTTAAAGGAGCTAAACTAGTTATACTAGAATATTCCTTTAAGTTCCTCTGTGGGATGGTTTTATTCAACCAAATACTAGTCCTAAGACAAGAAAGAGGCCAGATCTTTAACCTATGCATGGAAGTATGTGCATACATATGGATGATGAATAAGCATATAAGGTGAATATATGGGGATTTGTGATCATATGGATGAGGAACAAGGGCAAGTGTATAGGAGTATGTGTAAAGGGCAAGTAGATAGCAAAGTGAAAGTGACCCAACTTTAACACAAAACTACATGTCATTTTTGAAGATACCTATGTATCAAGACACTCCTCAAATTAAAAACAAAACTAAATGTAAAATGACACATATACAAATTTCACCATTACAGTAATCAATGAATAATTTTAGGTCTTATAGACTAGTTCAGTCTAAATGATCATAAAACTCTTAGCTTGATAATATCACTATTAATGATCTATACCTTCAATTATGGTCATAACAATGATACTACAAAAATGATTTTCATACCATAACATGAAGGAGAAATAATACAACTAAAATGATAGTCACATAGCAAATAAAGAGCAAGAACCATACAATTCAAATGACAATTATACCACAAATGACGAGGAACAATAATAGACTCAACCAAAAAAATGAGGAACAACAATAGACTCAACCATAAATGGTGAGGAGCAACAGTATGACTTAAATAGCTAATTACACCACAAGTGAGATAGAGCAACAATATAACTCAAATAATTTTACTTAAATGGTGAGAAAATAAGTGACCATACCACAAACAAGGACTCCCGTAATGCTAGTGTGCCTCGCATGTTTAGTGTTATATCTATAAATTACTATAATCAATATTCATATATAAAGTTGGCAAAGAAGCAATGGTTTGATCATATAAATGATTGTTTGTATATTTAAATCAAGGGGTTTAAGCTTAAAATTGGCCTAGAATTTGATAGTTAACCCTTCTTATCAAATGAAAATTTCTTGACCATTTGGTTGTTTAACTACGTTTAGATTGAATTTTGAAGAAAAATAGAAAATTTCAAAAAAAATATTCAACTTATCTAGGCCTACTCACACCTTGTAAAAACCTAAGATTTTTTGCATTTTTAGCTAAGAATAACAATAAAAAATTTAGCTATTGTTTGATTTTATGTTTGTGAGCTTAATTTCTATAATGTAAAGCATAAAAGTGCAACATTGACATCCCTCTCCACAACATAAATGTTTATGTGTAGGTACCTTGTTGCAACCTTTGATTTAGTGAAACTTAAATTCATTTTAACTATTTTATGTGAACTTAAATAAATGACTTGTCAAATGGGATGAGTTAAAATGATAAATTATCAAAGCCTTTATAATAATTAAATTTTTGTACAAATCTGAATGAAATATATTACATGCCCTATAAATCCCTATGGGGCATTATTTTGTGCTCTACAAAAAATATATTAAACCCTAAAATCCTCTTTACATACTTGAAAAAAAAAATAAAAAATTGGAAAATAATACATTTGACTCAAAGAAACCCAAATAATTAGACATTCATATTTTACAACTTTCTAACTTATTATAAAATAGGATTTCCCAACGACATACATATGAAAATAACTTATGTTGTAAAATAACTAGAATAAACAATGAAAAGGTAAGACGATTGTTGCTGGTTGGGTTTCTAAACCCCTCCTCTAGTAGCCTAGAGTTATAAATTCAAATTTGATGGAAATTCAAGGGAGACTCAAGGGAGAATCTGGGTATGGTTGGTGGCTATTTGATTATTCCTAATGTGAAAAGGAAGTTCATTCTAGCAATGAGATGGAATAGGAAACTATTTTAGCGAGTTTAGGATCAACAAAGGAGCAAAACATAAAGAATATAAGAGTAGAGAGGGATCCTTTGATTGTAGAAAATGTTGTGCGCAAGAGAATGATTTCAAGTTGGGAGTTAAATATATATAGAAGCACAAATTATAAAGAAAAAACTTTGATTCCATCCGATTTCAATATTGTAAAAAACAACCAAATTTCACATTTGAATATTTGGCCAATGAAGGGATTGAGCAAGCAACAATTATGACAAATCATAATCATAGCCCGAACTTTTGGAAGAATCTATCTTCTTTTATTTCCTTCAAAACCACTTAGAATCAAACATTATAATTGATAGGGGTGTGCAAGGGTTGTTGAATTAGCATAAAGTGGTATGATAAGAAGTTGTGTTGTCGACCTAGTCATTATGGGTTGATAACATACCAAGATGTTGATAGGATGATTGGAAGGTGTATAATGCATTTAAGAGCCCTTGCACATTGGTGGTGTAGGAATGTTGTTTATTTTATTTTATTATATGGTGGTGATAGGTCTTTTAGAGACCTCATATTGTTTGCAAGTGTTCTTGTTTAATTTTTTATACTGAAGCAACAATACAACGATTGATATGGAGTCCTATCAAAATGATATTCATAACAAACATCTATAACATTAGAAATTACATACCCTTATGTTTGAACGAACTTATGATTATTATCTCAAACATATTTTAAAAACCATTTTATATATACTTTGAGAAAAAATTCAATAAAACAACAAAAGAACTTCCTAGAATAAAATCATTACTTGAAAAATGTTGAAATTCCACTCAACTTTTGGTGTCATGTGTTGCAATAAGCCAAGGGTACGGCAGCCAATCAATTTTTAAGATTGGTTGATTTAAACATATTGTAACAATATAGGCACATGGAGAATACTTCCATTTACCATGCTGCATAACAAGGAACAGAAACAACAGGAGTGGGGCCTATAATATGTACGTTGGTTGATTATGGTTTAAGTAGTTTCATTAGCAGATCCTCAACATCCTTGGCATTTGACCACCCATGAACTTGGGCCTTCACCATGGTGGGATTCTTTTCAATTAGCTTCCACAGTGGATACCTAAAAACAATCAAACAAATATACTGATATTTCAGCAATCTTTTCAAATGGGATTTTAAGAACAATCAAATCAATCAAATGATCTTTTGAGCATTCTAATATAATAGATGGCCATTGAAAAATATACATAGTTAAAACAAAAAAAGACAGACTACTTAAAAACAATGAAATAAGTCAGATAATAAGTACTTTTGAACAGAAAATAATACAGGGGTCAAGATTCTCACTCTTTTCTAGCCATAACATCATCTCCTTCTGTTAATTTCAAGGTGGGGCAGAAATCCCCAGCGCCATCTCCCAGGTAAATAAAACGTTTGTTAAACCCATCTTCTATGGACTTTCGCATTTCATCTATGACTGCTCCCTGCAATAGATAACAAAGCATTAAGCATCAACTACAAAATTTCTGCTACAATACTAGCAACAAGTATATGTAAGAGAATTTTATGACCTTGCACATATTGGGAGGGCAGAGGTTGCAGCCATGAGGAGCTTCTGTAAAAGGGTGGAATGGGCAAATCCTTAATCTCCCACTCTCCTCAACAAATGCGGGGTTTGTCTTAATCTCTGTAAAATACTGAAGCAGGTCATGGGTCTCAAGGATGGTCTTTATGAAAAAGTGATTAGCATCGCTCACAATCCGAAGATCACACCTGCTCAAAAACCAAGAAAAAATTACAACCATTAAAATAATCTCTTCAAAGCTCAACCAACAGGAGAAGATTCAGCTTCTTGGACAAATGAATAAGAACCCCATTAAAAAGACTCAAAAGAACCTGCTCAACCGCCTGAGAAGGACGCCACCCGTGACCAACTTTAATACCCAAAAGAACCAGCTCAACCAAAAGAAAAAGAAGTAGTTGAGGACTACTCCATTAAACCACCCAACCTAAAACTCACCCCAAAGAGAAGGCGAATTTGATGGCCCGGATGGTTTCTGGATAAAGAGGAATGGTCCTCAAACTTGCTTCAATGTCACTTATGGTCTTCCCCTGTTCATGCAGCTCACCCATCATTTTATCCTGCACCCACAATATAATCTCAGGCATTACAACTGTAAACGTTAAAAACAAAACTGCTACAAGATTTAAAGGGCTAATATGCATTGCGACTGCAAAATTCTTTTTCTGGACATTTCAGATCAAACTTCATAATCTACCATCAGAAAGTAGAGAACAAGAAAAGAGAAGAGAAACAAAATCAGAAGCAATGCATCATGGATCATGAAGCTTGATCCGAAATGATGGAAAAGAAACTCACAGAATCAAAACCAGAAACAATACATACTAACACCATGAACTGTAAAAATCATATGTACCCAATTACAAGGGTTACTTACCATGACAGTGTTCCATGGAAGAGTGGGAAGCAAGGACTCAAAGAGTTCAGTGGCTCCAAGCTGTTCCATAACCCATGGATCGCTGTCACAATCTATTATGGTGAGATCAAAATCAAAAACTACTACTGTGTCCATGCTCAAGAATTCTGAGGCAATGAAGAATGCGAGAAAATCAATATGTTCCAAAGAGGAGGGCGGGCAATGGGTTGATATAGGATGGGAGAGGGAGAATATGCCATTGAATAAGCTCCATTAATAAAGTTGAAAGCGCATGGCACCCACTAGCTTGAAAAACGGGCAATATGTGTTAGGACTCTTCCAGGCATATGCTGCAAAATATTCTTTCAGATGCCCGGATTTTAAATAAAGGTTCCCGATCTGCTCCCTGTTTTCAATTGAAGTTCTCAACCGTCTTGAAACTAGAGGATGTGAAGTTTCCTCTCACCTTCAAAGATGTTATTAATAAATAAAGGGGTTTATAATTTAATGTCTTGGAGAAAAAATCATAATTCTCCAGACCTTTGGGACCTGATTATTAGGCAGGTTGTTAGCATTGGTGATAATCTAGATATGTTTTAAGAAAGAAAACACACATACCTATACAAAGCTTTAATATTACAACTCTTAAAAGATGGAGGCTATGGCATCTATTAGTATTGGTTTTTAAATTGTTGTTTAAGTTTATTTAGATTGATGAAACAAGCTGTAATTAATTTTTTTAATATTGTTTGAATAATTAATATTATTTAAAAAATAAATGTAAGTGTAGATTTTTTATTTTTTTAATGTTTTTGTTTTCTTATACAATGATTTAGGTTAATTATATATTGTTATTATGAGAATACACTTCATAATCTATCAATAACACATGTCACTCTCATCCATTTTAGGTAGTTGAGTTTCACATTCTTTTAAAGGGTTATTAATCACCTCTCATAATCTTTATTTTTTATTTGAGTAGGTGCAACCATGAATTTTTGGTGTAAAATTCATGTTTTACCATTATTTACATCATGTATTTTACTCTCGGGTTAATCACTTTCTTAGGTGGCAAGTTTGTTTGTTTATTTGGTGAATTGGTTGATAGAGAGACAATTGACTCTCATAGTTTGTTAGTTTGTTATGAATTTTGAACAACTTTCCCTCCATTTTCTAGAATTTGGTTGGCTCAAAATTCCTTTATATATACATCATTTAGTGAATAGAATTACAACAATTCGACCTACAATCTCTCTTGTTTTGGTTGATTCAATACTGGTTTTTTGCTTAGTTTTTTCTGGCTCCATTTTATGGTATTAGATCCATTTGAGTTAGAATTATGGTTCAAATTACTTTTCTAAGTGTTTTGTGAGTGCTAAAGCAAAAACCTCATCTCTAGCTTTGTGGAGGTCTTTTGTGATGTTGTGGAAGCAGCCAAGGGTTTCTTACAACACAGAGTTGGTTGATTGAGGTGTGTTTTGATTTGAATTTTGGATTTTTTGTTCAAATTTGTTGTATGTATTTGCAGTTCAAAATTGCATTTGTAGAGTTATTTTGAAATTTGCAAAGAAAAGGTGTTTTGAATCTACATATTCACTGTGAATTTTCTATATTTAGGTGCTTTGTATTTGCATTTAAACTTCTAGTTATTTGTGTACAGATTTTATAAATTTGTAGAGGAAAGCATCATGAAACAAAGGCTTTTTTAAATATTTTAAAGGTGTATTTAATCTGGGGAATTTGTGCAAATTCGTGTGGAAATTACCGCTATTTCTTCTTGTGGCATTTGTTTCTAATTTAGATCAAGTTGCATTTTCTAGTTTGTGCTTGTAGGTTTAGTAGACTTCAACCATGAAAGGTGTTCGAGAGTAAAAATGGGCAATTTTCTTACCTCAACAAATACACTAGGGCTTATGTTAGATAAACGAGGGAGGGAAAGCCTCCAAAGGAGTTAAACCCTTGGTCATGTGGGATTTTCAGACCTTGGTTTCATCCAACCAAAGGGGGCTTAAACTTCACCTCCATCTCTATATATCTTTTTCCTCTCAAACTTGTGAAAGAAAAACAAATATTTTGTGAAGACATTTCTATTTTGTGAATGTAGACAAATTATGCAAGAATTAAAATTAATGTGACTTTTGATTAACAACTTGAAATTGAGTGCCCTTTTTTTTTAAAGTGATTACCTTTTCATGCCCAATCCATTGGACACAATTTCACACCAAAATTATAGTGTCATTTTTTGTTCCAATTGGACTTGTCTACATAGTAAAATTATAAAGTGGCCAAATTTAGAGGGGGTATCTACTGTTGAATCAATGGGGGGTTTATTCTTGTGTTGTGTACACTTCCTTCTACATTTTCATTTTTTTACTTCTATTTGGTTGCAACAAATCAACTTAAGCATGGATGCAAATCTATCAATTACTCTCTTAACTCCATTTAATTACCATCAATGGGAAACTAAGGTTCAACTTATATTCAAGAACAAGGATTATATAGAGTGACAATGGGGGCTGAAAAAGAACCTTATGATGAGAGTGCAAAAGTTAAGTGGTTAAAAAAATGTGATCAAGCTTTTAGTTTCTTATGTATAACTATGTCCCCATAACTTCTCTTTCATATAGAAGCTTTAAATATTCCTAGTGAAGTTTGGATAGCTCTAGGAAAACTCTTTGGGAGACAAGATGAGATGAGAAGCCATGAGTTGTAGAATGAGCTCATTAGTTTGAGCCCCAGTTCATTTGACACCTTAGAAGAATTCTTCACCAGATTCAAATCACCAAGGCTGCATCTTAAGGAATGTGGAATAGAAAACAAAGATGATTAGTTAGTTCTTTCCATTCTCTCCAAGCTAGTTTCTAATTACTCAATGTTGGTTTCCACCTTCTACTCCACCAAGAGTGCTATGGGTGCTACTTGGAAAATGTTCACTTTAGATGACTTTAGTCCAACCTAACTAGGGGGAAAGATAATTTAATTTAGATGGGAACATTGAAGTCTATAAAAGCTCAAGCCCTTACTACTAGGAATGGGAAACAAAGGCTTCAAACCAAGAGAAGAAGTAATCACAACAAAATGAAAAAGAGACTAAGGAGATTAAGAAAGAACAAAAATATGAGTCCTCCAAGCCTAACATTGAAAGCATTCAAATCAAGAGAAACCTAAGAAAGAAAGAGTTAAGTGTGCTTATTGTAAGAAGGTTGGACATAATAAGAATAAGTGTATGAAGAAATAGATTGATCACCTTTCTCATCTTCATCAAAAGAAAAATATAGGGTTCCTTGATTCCATCAAGCCATCCTCATCAAACAAGGAATCAACTAAGGCTAAGGATAAATAAAATTATAAGGGAAAGGCTCTAGTTGCAACAACTTCCACACCATCTTCATCTTGGATTAGTGACTTTGATGCTTCACACCACATGGGTTCATCATAGGTTGAGTTCTCTTCCTTAGACCCTTCTAACATGTCTACTATCACCTTGGGTGATGTTACTCCAACTTTAGTTATAGGGAGAGGGTCTATTGAAATTGAAGGAGGAACATTCAAAAATATTCTAAGTGTACCTTCACTTTCAACTAATCTCCTATTATTGTATCAAATTACCCACATAGGGAAAGACATGAGAGTCATTTTTTCTTTAGACACAATTGAGATCAAAGAGTTGGACAAAAATTATTCAGTAGCTATGGGGAGGATCAATCACCATTCTAGGTTATATGCCTTCTCAAAAAATTTCTCGGATGTTTCTCCCACAACCTTGCTTACTCTTTCAAATGAGATTATAATATTATGGAATGAATAGTTTGGACACATTAACTACCATTATGTTGAGAAATTAAGTCAACAAGACATGGTCATAAGACTACCAAGAGTCACATTCTCTAAGGGTCTTTGTGAGGGTTGTACCCTTGGTAATCATCCTCAAGAAAAAAATTGACAAAGGAAAATTTTGGAGGTCAACACAATATTTGGAGTTACTTCATAGTGATGTATCAAGGGTATCTCCCCATCCATCTTTTACTAAGGCAAGATGTGTTCTCACCTTCATATATGATTTTTCTAGATATACATGGTGTTGCAAGGTGTGTTCCCTTGGTCTCCTTTTTCTCTACAGTGTAGTGCTCGAGTTCATGACATGGCTTAATCGTATCCTGTGGATTCATTAACTCTAGCAGTTGTATCGAGAATTAATAGATCAATCTTTTGGTGCAACGACAACCTTCTTTGCAACAATTGGTATCAGAGCCTGGGTCATGGGTTTGAACCCCTCACTTGCGCTGGGGGGATTGTTACAAGGTGTGCACCCTTGGTCTCCTTGTGTTGTGCAACACAATGCTCGAGTTTGTAACATGGCTTAACTGCCTCCTGTGGATTCATTAACTATGACGATTGTGTAAGGAATTCATAGGTTGATCTTTTGGTGCAACGAAAACCATATTTATAAAACATGGGTCTACTTTCTTGTACATAAATTTGAAGTCATTGATAACTGACCTTTCAAGGCACTAGTTGAGAACTGATTAGGGAATGTCATCAAGATTATTTGAACTGATAATGGGGGGTGGGAATATGTCAACACTAAGTTTGAGTAGCTTTGCATAGCAGAGGGGATAGATATGCAAAGGATAGTTCCTTGTACTTCTCGACATAATGGTGTGGTAGAACATAAGAATAAATTCTTGAAAGAGATGGATAATTGTATGATGCACTCCAAAGGTTTTACACCGCAATACTGGGTAGAAGCAATAAAATGTTCTTATTATATACAAAATATAGTTCCTCACAAAGAATTGAAGGATATCACTCCTTTTGAAGCTTGGATAAGAAGGAAACCTTCAATCGAGCACTTTAGCATCTTTGGATCTCTAGCTATGGTACAAATA
>VDFB02167189.1:0-18296 GCA_007258455.2 Sequoia sempervirens
TGAAACATATGACATATTGCATGCCTGTCATGATGAGCCATGTGGGGGCCACTTTGCAGCCAAAAGAACATCTATGAAGGTGCTTGCTACTGGATACTATTGGCCCACACTACACAAAGATGTTGTAGCTTACACCAGGAAATGTGATAGATGCCAATGCATGGGAAGACCAACAAGGTCTGATGAAATGCCCCTGTATCCTCAAGTGATAGTCAGCCCCTTTGATAAGTGGAGCATGGATTTTGTTGGGCCCATTGATCCTCCATCCAATGAGAAATCATATATTTTAGTTTGTATTGACTATGTGACCAAATGCGTAGAAGTGAAAGCAATGACACATGCCTGTGACAATAAGGTTGCTGAATTCCTATATGAGCAGATATTTACTCAGTTTGGAGTCCCAAGGGAGCTTGTCACTGATCAAGGAGCTCAATTCACATCCAATTTGATCACTACACTAATGACTAATTATAAGATCAGGCATCGAAAGTCAAGCCCATATCACCCTAAGGCTAATGGTCAGACAAAAGTTACTAATATAGAAATTTAGGCAATTCTTACCAAGACAGTCCAATTACACAAGAAAGATTGGAGCAGTCAACTTCCTGAAGCAATCTGGGCCTATAGGACAACGTGGAAGACAACTATAGGGTTTACTCCTTTTGAATTACTCTATGGAAAAACTGCCATGTTACCAATAGAGTTCAAGCATAAGACCTTAAGGACTGCTCTAGAGCTTAATATTGACATTTCAGAAGCCCGAAAGGAATGCCTCCTGCAGCTGAATGCATTAGATGAACTCAAAAAAGTGGCCCTCCAGCATACAGAAATTATACAACAGCAAAGGAAGAAATGGCATGACCGCCATATCCGAACTAAGCAATTCTCTGTTGGTGATTGGGCGTTACTTTATGACTCCAGGTATAAAGAAAATCAAGGTAAACTCACTACTCGATGGCTTGGCCCATATGAAATTGAGAATGTATTTGATAATGGTTAAGTTCAATTAGTCACAATTGATCATGTTCAATTCAAGCTACTGGTTAATGGACACCGTCTTCGGTTGTATCGTAAGCCAGTCTCAAAAGAAGAATTTATGCAGCAGTTTGTTCAGGATCCTGCCACTAATCTTCCTGTAGCAAAAGGATTTATCCTTTCTCCTGCAGCTTCATCATAATTTTGTAATGCATGCTCATAATAAAGGTTTCCTTTTTAAGGAATCCCTTTTTCTCCATCGTCCTTCATTGCCACCATTCACTTCCTTATCTTACATCCATCCATCTCATTCATACACGTCGCCCATCCATGTCATTCATCTGCACCACCCTTATTATGATTTCATTCCCAACTGTCATTTCATGCTACAACTGTCATCTTTGTAAGCACGTATGGGAATTTATTGAAAGGTACACGATATATTTTGTTGTCGCATCATTTATTTATTTCATTTTATTCATTCACTACTATGTCAATATCAATCCTCATTATCCAATATTCGCCTATCCTCCAGTACATGTGTGGACACATATCACATTTTAAGTAGGGGCGGGATAATCCATTTTTAAAACCTTTTCTTACGCTACTGTCACAACTATTTAGATATTTTTCTTGTACTTCCCAAATATGACTGCATGTTTCCATCGTAAATCATAATTAAAACTGCTTGTTTAAGTAGTTGTAACAATCTACATATTCGCCAATACTATTAAGCCAACATTGTATCGGGACCCATTTCACCAATTAAAATTTATCAATAGTTGCTTGTGAAGACCCATTTTTCCAATTAAAATTTATAAATAGTTTCTCATGAGGACCTATTTTTCCAATAACATTAACAAATAATTACATTTGAGGACACATTTCACCTTGAAAATTACAACATATTGTTATATAAGCAAGCAGGATTTGCCAAATATTTAATATACCATTTAAAAATCTTGTGGAATTCACCAAATATGGAATCATGGATTGATATAAATACAATCAAAAGTGTCATTTATTCTTACACATTTTTTTTAGTTCAGATGTTCTACTTCTCCATTTGGAAGTCAGCAAAAGCTGAAAACATAGACTTAAAAGGTGAGTGATCATTTCTTCATAGTGTTATTAATTATAATAATAAGTTTTATTTATCTATTTTCCATTCTTGCTTCAACAAAGTGAGTCTTAGAAGTTAGAAACAAACTCTTAAGTTTCTAAGTTTTCGAAACCTCTGACCCACTGAGTACTGAGTAGAAAGATGACCAAGAAAGCCTTGCAACTCAACAAAGTGAACCATCAACTTAGTCCGGGAATCACGAAGTTATAAAAATTTAGAACTTTGTGACAAGGTTATATAACTCTAAGGACTAGTGACTAAGTTTAGGAAAAGCCAAATATTTTATATTGTATTCCATGGTATTGAATTTGATATGTGATTCTGCACCATATTTAAAGAACAACACTTATCACACTACTTATAAATTCCTATTGCATTTCCATTCACACAATCTTTGATAAATCACTGAAAGGAATATTATTAATCCATTCCTTGAACATAAATAAATACAATCAAAAGTGTCATTTATTTGGAAGTCAGCCAAAGCCAAAAATGTAGAATTAAAGTTGAGTGATCATTTCTTCATAGTGTTATTAGTTATAATAATAAATTTTCTTTATCTCTTTTTCATTCTTGCTTCAGTCTTAAAGATGATATTGAGTAGGGAATGGGACCTATATTATTATTCTCTATCCTTAAACAAGAAGACATTTTTTTCCAATTTTTTATTTGAAGTGAGAGATGCATATGTCAATCAAATTAGAGATCAATATGTCGAATGACTCAAGCAGCAAGGGTAAGGCTACTGCTGCTCCTCAGGGTGGTGTAGAGACTCCTACCGCTTCTCAGAATCCTTTTGTTCCTTAGGGTGGTAAGGCTCCTATTGCTCCTCAGACTCCTGTCACTCCTTAGGGTGGTGAAGAGACTCCTCCCACTTCATAGACTCCTACTCCTCAAGGTGGTAAGGCTCATGTCACTCCTCAAACTCCTGCCACTCCTCAGGGTGGTGAAGAGACTATTGCCACTCCTCAAGCTCCTCAAGGTGGTGAAGAGACTCATGCTGCTCCTCAGGGTGGTGAAGATACTAAGAGGCCATCAAAATGCAAAAAACTTAGATGTACCATACAGTCTTACTTTAGAATTTCCAAAGCTTTTGATCCATCGAGCCAAGATGTAGCTATATCATCAACTCTTCCACCAAATATTGGTAGCATTCCTAATACATCATCACCACCAGAAGGTCAAGTTGAGATTGTCATTGATTTAAATGAAAATGTATCAAATCAAGATAGTAATACCGCAGAAGATGTTCCAATTGATACCTTGGGCCCGGCTAGCCAAAATGAGATAATTAACTTGGATGAGATGATGATGTTAGTAGCAAGAAAAGGAAAAATAAACCAAAAAGGGGGGCACTAGTGGTAAATGACAAAGAGTTTTCAACTTCGTTGGTTGTCAAAGTACCCATTCATTGAACCAGTGGGGAAATCAAAGGATATTGAAAAAGCAAAATTGGCCAGATGTATGATTTGTACTTGGAAATGTGGAAGAGACAAGATGTTGCAGCTAAAGATTGACACTATAGAAAAGCATATCGGTAAAGTTTATGAAAAAAAATCATAAATAGAAAGGAACAATCAGTCATACAATGGAAATCAAAGGAAGAATGTCTTCATGTTAGGTATGTCACAGATTATGAAGTGCATCACCAAAAACTATTGAAGCTTGGTGCATGTAAAGGTACACTTGATGCTCAATTTGGGAAAGCAATGGAAGCAACAAATCTGTCAAAAACTGTTCAAATGACTATTTTTTTCATATTTTGTCCAGAGGGCGTCTTATGATAGACTACCTAGAATATTCTAGTTTATTAATTTTTTTTAATGTCCCTCACTATCCCTACTCATTTGAATTGCGATCTCAGCGTCAGGTCAGCTATACTAGACCCTCAGGTGCTCTGAAGTCTGTGGTTCTATCTATCTCTCTATCAAAATGGGCGGGTTCAATATCACCAAAATATGTTTGAACTGGTCAGGGAATTTATTTTGAATGAAGTGGTGGGTATGGATGAGTTGACAATTGCCAAAAATTTGAATTGTGTGTAGAGACTAATGGGTATAGGAGGTCAAGGACCACGCACAAATTTACAAACTACTTGTGCACCATACATGCTTGGCATTCACTACATGGCCCACAGAATGAATTTAGCATTCAAAATTGTAAGCAAGTTTCCTACAATATCGAAAGTCAAAAATATAGTCTACAAGATCCACACATACTTCTGCTGAAGTCCTCAATGTTTCATAGAATTTTAAAATTTTGCTGAGGGAATAACACTAGGAAACAAGCTTCTCAAGGATGTTGATACCAAATGGATCTCCTTGCATGGACCAGTGCAATGAGTTCTTTCAGAATATCAATCCTTGATTGGAGTGATGTACAAGCATCACAACACAGTAGACAAAGCTCTTGACCTCTTACATAGGTTAAGCGATATAGAGACACTCTTGACTTTAACTAGTCTTCTCCCCATGTTGGATGTGATGAACAAGCTTGTGAAGAAACCCCAAGATAGAACTATGTATATTAATGAATATTCCAATCTACGTAAACATACATGCTTGGCCCTCGATCATCTATATCTAGATCTAACACAAGATGGCCCAAATTATTTCATGTGGCAAAAAATTGCTTATTTGAATGATCCTGATAATTATTTACAATTTAATGCAAGCAGTCACTTATGCATCTTTGTACGTGGATATGAGATACAAATGCACCAATGTAAGACAACCAAGGGCTCTTCCAAAGAAGTAGCTATTAACGTGGAATATTTTCAAGGCATTGTTAAATTAGTTGGTGATAATTTGAAGAAAATTGCAAAATATCTTTCCTCATAGAACCGTGAAAGATTCCCTCGACATGAAATACTTGAAGCCATGAGTATTATGTATCCTCAATTTTGGGAAAATTGAGATAACCCAACATATTTTCATTCTCAGGTAAAAATATTGATCGAACAATTTTTAAAAACTGTAACATACAATGAGTAGAAAAGAGAAGGAATTTTAGATGAAGCTAAGCTTAGAAAACAATGTAGGAATTTTGTAATGGCTATGAAGGACCAGTATAAATCGATGGGCAAGGACAAGGCCTTTGAACTAGAATCAATAAAAAAGGTTTGGACAAAATTAGGTCAAAGTGAAATATTGCGTGGTTCAATATTAGAATATTTCAAACTTGTTGATTTATGTCAAACAATGATATTGGGGTCAGTGGAGGATGAGATATTTTTCAATACATTGGGGTTTTTGAAATCAAAGTTAAGAAACAAACTAGACAAGAATTTGGAAAATTGCTTGAGGATGAAAGGAACTATGTATAATGTCAAAAAAATTCCTTTTGAAAGGTCACTCACAATCTAGAGGTCCACATGTGAAAGAAGAGGGACTGAGTTGTCCAACACTCCAATTCCAAAGACTGGTATTGGTGGCACTGGCAATGGCAATGGGACTTAGATAGATGACATTGAAAAAAATGACACAATGAATATTGAATTTGAGACACAGTTCGAAGAAAATGAAAATCAGACTTGGAATCAAATTCAAGACGACTCTTTTACTTTATCTGGTGATGAATGCCAGTTTGAGGACCCTGATGCCATTTGGGAAATGGAAGAGAATTAGCAGATTTTAGGTATGTATACTACACTTCATGGATCAGTTTCCATTGTTCCATATTGTAGTTGATGATATTTTATATTGTATTCTATGAATTTGTGAATCATTACACTTCATGATATTTTATTTTATATTGTCATGTCAAACTGTAGTTGATGATATTTTATGTTGTATTCTATGAAATTATTATATTTTATATTTTATATTTTATATTAGTTTGTACATAGCATTCAATGATGTGTCAGATGACGGCACCTTTGAAAGGCAAGATAAGTCAATAATATCGTGTGGTCACTGAAACTTGGAACCTTAGAACCAAAGTCTGAAGTTTTGAATTTTTTGAAACCTCCAACCCAGTGACCCACCGACTAGAAAGATGACCAAGAAATACTTTGTAACTCAACAAAGTGAACCATCAACCAAGTCAGGGAATCGGGATGTTATGACAAGTTAGAAATCTGTGACAAGGTTATAAAACTCTGAGGACTAGTGACTAAGCCTATTTTTCTCCCTTATTTTGAGTCTATCGTCTCTCCAGCTATAACATTTTACATGAATTATTAATGAAATCTGATCAATGATCTTTCATTAATCTTCTTTGTCTTAATATTATGCAATATGCATTGATGTAAGTTTTAATTCTGGCTCTGGTTTAATGAACCAGTTAAAGTACCTTGATTAAATCATTAAAGTATGAATTCATATAAATTTTTAGTGGATCTACTAAGTAGTCATGGAGATTGATTATTGATGTGTGAATAGTATTAGTAGCATATACAACAATGAGCATCAGCAATCGTTTAAAGTGTATCTAGAAGTTGAAACCACTACCAGAATTTTTCTTCAATTGATATAATAAATAATATAGATAATTGAACATCAATAGATTATTGAAGTTTGAATTTGAGATTTTAAATTGATTATCACATGAAGGAATACATAGAGGCATTGGAAATGCAAAATATTGCTCAAAGAAAACTCTGCACAAAGCTAAGTTGGAACTTAGAAACTCATATTATCAAAAATTAAATCATTGGATCACCTTTTCTAGCAACTTCCACTCTTCAAGTGTTGGAATTTTCATTTGTTCTAACTAATGTTGTTTGAATTGAAGATTTGTTAACAATTCATTATTCAAATTGGAACCTGTCTTGTATTCCTTAGTCAATTTTGCATTTAGGGTTAGCAATGGTTTGATGGAATCCTAATAAGTCACCACATATAGGTTCTAAGGAAATTGGTCCAAATCAATCTTCCTTGCATCCTCCACCTTCTTTATCATTCCATCCAACGAATCACTCATTTGTGTCAAAAGCCTCTGGTAAACCAAGCTTTGTGAAGTTCCTAAACTCTCCATCTAGCTTCTTCATCTTATCTACAGCCAAATGCAAATATTTCTTTGTTTCACACATTCTCAAACACTTTTCAATGAAAGATGACAACGTTATTGATGTAGCAAGCCGATTAGTAATCCCTTTTGATTTCAAAACATTGTCACTAGCTTTGTAGACTGTTTGTTGAATTTGATTTGTTGATTTCTCTAATGCCAGCACATTTTTGTTCTCCAATAAATATTTGTTGAGCTTCTTATGATGTTGTCTAATAGCATCAATCAATTGAAACATGTCACACAAATGATCAATCCCCTACATTATTTCATCCCAGATCTTTTGTTTCATATGCCTCATTGTTTCTCTACAAAATGAAGATAACTTATTTTGACAAGACTTAATTTCATTTTTTTGCTTCCAGCAGCTCTGCCTCCAATCTTCCATTTCTTTTTCTCTCCAATTTTTGTTCCCACTGTGCATTTCCATTTGCAATGCTTAGTCTTAATTTTTATAAAGTGGATTTTTCCTCATCATATTTCTTGTTTCTCTCATCTAGCCTTTTCTTTAGTTCATTCACTGCATTCTCATTTTGCTTATCCTCTTTGCTTGTTAATGTAGAGGCAGATTTTTTAATTATTTTTTCTAATTCATTTCTCTTGTTATCTATTGCTTTCCTCTTTGCTTTCTCATTTTCTAGTTCTACCTATAACTTTTCAATTTAAGTCTGCAACCTTTTTCTCTCTATCTTGCTTCAATAATGATTTGTACACCAATTCAATGTTCTTCTTTGATACATTAATTTTGTCAATATTTTTTATTCCAAAAAAATTCAATTGAAAATTGTTCACCTGGAATTCAAATGGAGCCATCTGATTTGCTAGTTTGTTTTGAACTGTGGGAACAAGAAATGTGTACTCTGTGATTTCTTTACTTGTGTCAAATGTGGGTAATACCATGTTTGTTGTAGGCTCTGAAGTTAGAGCAGACGCACTCTCCATTAGTTGCTTCTTTTCTTTTTTATTCAATTATGATTCCTTTTTAAACTCTTCAATGTAATAAAAACCCGAGGATGCAGGAACAATGGAATGCCTGAATGACAAAGGAATATGAGTACTTTTAGTTGATAATGATGTCATAGCTAGACTAACTGGCATTGGGGGAATGCCTAGAAATAACTCCTTTGTGGTGGATCCACTGGTAATGTGACTTGGAGTTAGGCCTGTCAAAATCCTTTGCCTCTTTTGCATGTCTTGATCACTTGGTGTTTTTGTGGTATATTGTGTTGTCCTCTTGTGTGTAATTTGTTGTTGTAGCACATGTTGACCACTACTAGTACTACTACCCATACCATCACCACCAGAGGCATCTAAGGTAGTGCCAGTTGCACTAAGCCCTCCACCATGGGCATGCCCTAGTTGTGATTGTGTCTGACCATAAGGATGAAGATTTGAACTTAAAGCTCTAACAAATTGACCTATATACCCTAGGTCTACTTTTTCACCTCCAACCCTAAGGCTATATTTATCAACTAGTTTTCTATTCTCTACATCTATTTCCATCCAAGTTCCTTATCTTTGGGACCCCAAAGGACCACCTTCATAACCCATTTTTTCAGCTAGGGTTGCTCCTTTAGTAAATGCTTCTTTTGTGGCCTCACTTAAACTAAGTTTGAAATTGACATGGCTTTCTTCTTTCCTATCATCATCACTTTATTCATCTTCTTGTTCATTCAGATGCTCTATATTCCATAATTTTCTAAACTCAAAATCTTCTTCATTATCTCCATACTCTATAAGATCTCTTGGATCACCTAGGTCCTTCCTCATAGACCAAAACGAAATAATTTTTTATCGTGACCAATTTTTTTCTGTAACTTCTTCTCTAGAGATTTTGGAATTTTTACTCTACTAGATGGTTTATGACTTTTTTCATAAAAATTGTTGTACCTCCTAATTGTCTTTAGATGCAATGCCATAATTTTATCTACCAATTGTTCAAAATAAATACCATTCTCAGCAACACTTTTCTCCATTGCTACTTTGACCTCATCCCAAGAATCCTTGTTTCTCAAGTTTTCAAGCAAGGGTTTACTTTGATTTTGAATTCTACTTCCAACATTCTTATTGAGCACCCTGATTGATTTAATGGTGTCACATGGATCATACTGCCAGTGATAGATAACATCAAAATAAAAAAAAATTGAAAGATCATGTGCCACACTAAATTCTTTTCTCTCGAATGTGATCCCTCCACATGAAAAAGGTAAAGAAGGAAATAAGGTCTTCTTTCCTTGACTGGTAAAGTGTCTTTCATCAGTACTCTACATCTACCTTACATATTCCAAAGAAAAAACCCTTTCTGTCACATGTATTGGAAGTTTGTATGGTTGTACTTTTGATCCATAAAATCTTAGCATAGTATATTATTCTATTAAGTACCAATCAACCAATTGTATTTCTTTTCCTAGTTGAATGCATTTTCTACATGACATAGGCAATCTAGGCATTGGAGTATTTGTAATTGCTTGATGCAATGGAGCTAAAAAGTAGTCTACAAAATTATTGTAGTTCCTTTGAGAATCATGCAACCTTATAACAGTGGTCCATTCATATACTGGAGCCATTTTCCTTTGCTCAGGATCACTATTACCATAGGACTGAATCTGAAACTTGTTGGTCTAAAATATTACTCTAAATTTGAATAGAAAAAGATAGCACAAGTAGGTTGTGAACCTAAATGTCTTGGTGGAACCTCCTTTAATCATTAAAAATTGAATATGCATGGATTCTACAATGTGCTCTATAAAATTATATTTGGCATGTGGAACACCATAATGGATATTATACACCATTTTAAGGAGGCATGCACCCACTTCCAAATTGCTATCAAGTCTAAGGAAAAATGCTAGAATGGAAATAGTAACCTGAACCCATGATTTAAAAATATCCAAATCATAAGGAGGCTTATGAGCATCTTTCAATTTGTTTCTATCCTGAACTATTCTATTTAAGAAATATTTTTTCTCCATTTCATCCACTGTTTCATAATCACTAGCAAGCTTTTCTAGGTCAATGTGGACATTTCCAAATTCTTCGGTTGTAAACCACAAGCCCAATACTTTTCAAAGTTCTTTTGCATTAATGGATAACAATTCTTCTTTGCTATCTTTATTAACAATTTCTCTTTTTTTATCATCATAATTAGGGCACGCGGTGCGGTAAGAATTTTTGGGCGGGGAAACGCCATGCATCGTGGCCCTGTCGGGTGCCAGTAGGGCATCGGTCTGGGTTGCGATGGAGATAAAGAAGGATATGCCAATGAAGCAGTACATCAATGTGTTTTATCGACGTTGGTGGTCGTCTTCGCCAGTAAATGGCTCAATACTAAACCTAAACTTCAAAGTTTGACAAAATAATATTTTAAGAAACGCCAAGCGATGAAACGTAGCCACGGGAATTCTTTAACTTACCCTAATTTTGAATTTTGATTCTTGAAGTTGAAACTACATTGAAGCTTGAAACTAGGTTACTTGAATGGCTTTGTTGGAAGTGGAACTGTGGAACTCAAAACAGGGTGGTGCACTGCAATGAGCAAACTGAATGACACCAAAACATCTACTTGTTACTTACGGACTACAAAGTACACAATTAGGTAGTACAATGTACATGGATGAAAACATTTAAAACAAGCCATTAGAAACAATGATTTACTCTTGCATTGACAAGAAATTCTAAACCATTGATCTCTGTTAATCTAACGGTTATAAGGTTAGTCCAGAGGTTTAAGTTCATAAGCATAGCGCTCTGTGCATTTCATTTTGGAATGCAACTACAACCATACATCAAATGTTTGTCGAACAGTTGAGTAATTTATGATATAAATAATAAACATAAAACATGTGTTTTAAATTTTCATTAAATTTTCTTTAAAACATGTGTTTTAAATTTTCTTTAAAGTTTAATGTGCTAGGATTGACATCAAGGCCAAGGGGTCATAGCCCAGAAACTTAACATTTCAAAGGCCTTAATAAAATTAATTAAAATGTCATATTAATAGCACTTAACTTGCAAAGGAATTAATAAAATGAATTAAAATGTCACATTAATAATACAACCATTTATTTTATTACAACTAAATTATAATATCACATTATTACATAGTACAAATACAAATTTAAGCGCAAGCACCAAGCTTCTGCTAGACCACTGGTGAAAAGTTGAACTGTCACTCTAAAAATAAATGGAACTTGTTAGGTCAACCATGAGCTTTCAAAATAAATACATGGGACTTGTCGAGTCAACCATACGCTCTGAAAATAAATGCATGGGGAAAGGGGGGCCGATCAAACTAGGGAAATGAGAGCCATGAAGATACAAAATGTACTTAGCCCCTTTCAAAACCAGACTCATGCAGAAGATGAGGGGTTGTAAAATTACTCCCATGCAGAAGATGAGCATTGAAAATAAATGCATGGGGCTTGCCTGGTAAGCCATGGTGTCTTAAAATAAATGCAAGAGACTCTCCTAGCCAACCATGTAGATGATGAGGGGTAGTAAAAATTCTCCCATCTTCTACTTGCAGCCTCCATGCATTGGGATAGCACTTATCTCCACTAGAGCTCCTCATCCTAGTTCAAAACCTGTCTAAGAAGTCAGGTGAACCAAATCAACTTCTTTCCAATTCCACCCATTTTGAACTTGAAGAAAATTGGTCTTTTACTCTATAACTACATAACTAGAGGCAAGAGAATTTAGAGCATCTCCAGTAGAAGTTGTCAAAACCAGCTTCAAAGTCCAAGAACACTTGCATGCAAAGAGATACCTATCACAGGGAAGAGAATGGAGAAAAAAGAAAGAGAGGGTTTGAAGCTTTGTAATATGAAAGATGTATTAACAGAACAATAGAATAAAATATTTACAAAGATCGATCCTTAAAAGGAGATCATACAAAACCTAAAAGTAACCCTAATAGGTAGACATTTAATAATTAATATAATTATTAAATGTCACAATATGCAAACTAAAGTGAAATATTAAGAGAGGAATAAAGGTAACTTAATTAACAAAATTAAGTTAACACCTTTACTCTAACACCCCCCTTAAGATGAGCAAAAGTGCAGCTACAAACATGTGCAAGAAAGCAAAGGTAACTACAATGAATGAAAGCAAACAAGGGTCCCGACAACTAGGCCTAATTAGGTACCTGAATACAACCAAATCTCTATAAAGTGGAGTAAAGGAGAAAACCCAGTGGGAAAAACTCCTCTCCAAAAAGAGATAAAGAAACATGCTGGAATAAAATATGAAGGAAGGAAGGCCTCACTAAGACAACCCAAGGACAACTTCCTTCACCCCAAGCATGGAGCGTAACTAAATATAGCGCGAAGATTCCAAAGGTTTAGTGAAGATGTTTGCAACCTGCTCCTCTGTAGGAATGTACTCCAAGATGAGAGAACCATCCTAAATCAATTTCCTGATGAAGTGTATGTGGATTTCAATGTGCTTAGTCCACTAATGCTCCACTGGGTTGCGGGAAATGTGAATGGCACTCTGATTGTCACACCAAAGAATAGTGGGACTATTAGGAGGAAACCCAAACTCTACCATCAACTTCTACAGCCATAAAACCTCTTGACTAGCTAATACTGTAGCATGATACTCAGCCTCTGTAGATGATAATGCAATAGTAGACTGCTTCTTGCAAGACCATGTGATAGGACCATAACTAAGGCAAAAAACAAAGCCAGAAGTAGACTTTTGATCATTGACATCACCAGCCCAATCAGATTCAGTGAAGCCAATAATGTGAGGGGATCCTAAAGTGTAGTGAATTCCATAATGAGTGGTGCCCCGAATGTACCTCAAAATATGTTTGGCTGCTTTCTAATGGCTCTCATGAGGTTCATGGGAGAACTAAGAAACAAGGCCAACTGCAAAGAAAAGATCAAGATGAAAATGTGTTAGGTACAACAAACTGCCAACCAATTTTTTGTATAAAGTGGAATCCACTGAAGGAGAAGAAAAAGTGGAAGACAAAACAACACCTGACTAAAATGGAGTGGGGGCAGGCTTGCAATCAAGCATGCCAAATATTTGAAGCATATCAAGAGCATACTTATATGGAAATCCCATTTGAAGACTGAATAACATATAGAACCAAAAATAAGTGCAGGAGACCGAGATTTGTCATCTCAAACTGCTCCATCAAAGCTCTCTGAACACTTTGAATCATGGAGGATGAGCTACCTATAAGAATGAGATCATCTACATATAGCACAAGAATAAAAATATCACCCTCCTGACATTGAATATACACTATGTGATTGGAATGACAGTGTTTGAAGTGTGAGAAAAGCAAGAAAGAGTCCATCTTCTCATACCAAGCCCGAGGGGCTTGTTTGAGACTATACAACGAATGTCGAAGTCTGAAAACCAAAGAAGTGTCTTGCACAAATTCTTGAGGCTGCTCCATAAAGATCTCCTCATGTAGGTCTCCATGCAATAAATCACTCTTCACATCCATCTAAAACACTATCCATCCCTGTGAAGCTGCAAGTGAAAGTACAAGGCGTATAGAGTTCATCTTGGTGACAGGAGTAAAGGTTTCAAAGTAGTCAATACCCTCTACCTGAGAGAACCCCTTTGCAACAAGACGTTCCTTATACTTATCAATCAAACCATCTACAACATACTTGGTATGGTACACCCATTTGCACTGAACCAACTTTCTTCCCTTAGGAAGAGGACAAAGATCCCAAGTATGATTCTTCATCAAAGAACAATACTCCTCATCCATGGCCCTATCCCACTCAAGGTGACTTGTCACCTCTAAGAACTTTTGAGGATCATCCAAAATGGCATGAATCAAAATACTAGAACCAAATATCTAAGCACGAGTACAACAAATATCTGAAGGATCACCTACCAAAGAACTAGCTACCTCAATAGTAACATAGGCCCACCTAGGAAAATGTTGGGTGGCTAGTGGTGGTGGAGATGGTGGATCATCATCTACATCATCCTCAAGAGATGAAGAGGGAGGAGTAGGTAGTGAGGGAGAAGTTGGTGATGGAGAATCCATATAAGGATAGCGCTCATCAAACTAGACATCCCGCCGAAACAAGACCTCTCTGGAATTAGGATCAAACAACCTGTATGCCTTAACATCCTCACAGTAGACAAAAAATATGATTGGTTGGCTCTTCCTCTCCATGGCTTTCTGTTGAGCATCAGAAATAAATTCCCAAGCCTCACTACCAAAAACTCAGAATGTAGAAACATTAGTCTTTACATGGGTCCAAGCCTCCTCAGGAGTCATATGTCATAATACCTTATGCGGCATCCGATTCTGAATATAATTGGCATAATTGATTGCCTCAGCCCAAAATGAAGAACTAATAGCTCAAGACTATATCATATAATTTTCCATCTCCCGTAAGGTTTTTTTCTTTCTCTCAGCAACACCATTCTACTGAGGGGTGTAAGGTACTATAAACTAATGCTATAAACCATGCTCACTGCAAAAATCCCTAAAATCCTGATTAACATACTCCCCCCCATTATTTGTGTGTATCCCCCTAATAGAAAGTCTAGTTTGCTTCTCCACAAATGTCTTAAAGATCTTGAATGAATCAAAGACATTAGACTTGTACTTAATAAATTACACCCATGTACATCTAGAGAAGTCATCAATAAAAGTGAGCACATATCAGGCCCTTGGAAAAGAAGGATTCATAAAGGACATAAGATCACTATGTACCAACTCTAGGGGTGCCTTAGAACATGTGGCTCGACCCTTAGGAAAAGGATCCTGATGATGTTTTCCAAGAGCACAACCTCGACATACACCATCAGTACAGGAAATATGAAGAATCCCAATCACAAGTGCCTGAGTACTCATCTGCTGTAGATATCTGTAATTGATATGGCCAAAATGCTCATGCAAAGGCTTGCTCACTGAGCCTACATGTGTTATAAGAGAGGAGCCTATAGTGTCTGAACTCTCAAAGCCATCAAATCTATATAATTGAGATGTAGAATCAACACTCCCAGTAGCCACAACCAAGTCAAGATCATGAAGGTCTCAAATAACCACATAATGTGGTGAGAACTCAACTATCTTACTAAAGCCAGAGTGGCAAATCTGATAAACTGAAAGAAGGTTTGTCGAAATGTTAGGAACTAGAAGCACATCCTAAAGACAACCACCATCCAATGAAATAGTTCCTGAACCCTAAACTGAAAGTTGTGCTAAGTCACCAACTGCAATATGTGTAGTGCCAGTAGGGGCAAGTGCGGTGACCAAATCCTATGTGTGTGTGTCATATGGTGAGAAGCACCAAAATATAGAATCCAAGTGGATCCTAAGGACAATGCTCGTTCAGAAAGAGCATGACCTTTCCCTATGGGTTGGGAAGGAGTTTGAAGTGAGGTGATATTATGCTACTACATGGCTTCCTCTAAAGCCTCTAATCATTTCCAACACTTGGAAACTGGATGCCCTTCCTTGCCATAGAAACTGCAAGGATCATCTGATTTCTTCTTAGTCTTGGAGGAAGACTCACCAGACTTCGAAGATTTTCCCTATTTAGAATTGAACTATGGTTTTGAATTAGTCTTAGAAGGTGGCTTGGAGGAACTCTCACTACCTTCTAAATCATTCTTGGGCTTTGGTTTATGCTTCTTTTTCCCTTTAGATGATTGAGCTACCAATGCTTGGTTCTTAGATTTTGTGAGAGCATCCAATTGTGATATCTTAGCCTACTCTCATGTCAACAGATCACAAAACACCTTAAAAGTAGGCATGGTAAAGTGGTTTCCCAATGCATCCATGGTGGAATAAAATGTCAAAGAGAATATTTGAAAAGGACCTCAAAGCTTAGAAAGAATCAGGTAAATACACTCCTTATCTGCTTTGTTCTTACCACAACCCTGTAGAAGAGATCTTTGTTGTTTGAATTTCATCAAAAAGTCCTCAATAGAGGGAAAAGTATCAGTACAAGTGAAGTCAACTCCACCTCAATCTATATTGCACAGAACTGATTGATGGTACTAAATAAATCATTGAAATTGGTCCACATTTCAAGAGGTCTATTACACCCATCAAGATGAAACAAGAAGTTGTCTGACACATGTAAGGAAATCAAACCCATAGCCTCATCCATCTTATTTCTATGTTGCATAACCTCAAATGGCCATGTCAAAATTGGTTGAACCGCATCTAAACAGGACCAAAACCCCTTTGATCTGAGAAGATGTTTCATGAATGCCTTCCAAGTATGATAGTTATGAGGTGTAAGAAGTTCAACAAAAGAAGGGTTTTCGATCATGTTTGGAGAGGTTTAATGAATGTTTAATGTGAAGTTTTTTGGTTTTCTTAAGTAAATGACAGGAAGGAAGAAAGGAACTCCCCCCACAATGCAAGAAACCAAACCCTAGTAGTGATTTTTTAACAAAAGAAAGGGAAAAAAAAGAAGATTCAAACTAAATCTTGTGTACCTAATTATTTTCTAGAAAAAATAATAAGTAGATTTGAATAAATTACAAAAGATATTTTACAGTGTCGAAACAAAATAGTAATAGGATTAATACTTGAGGAGTGCAAAACAATCATCGACTTTGGTACTTTAAAAATAAACTAGAAAATTTTGAAAAAATACTACCATCCTGACGGGCTTGGGAGCCCATCTTTCCAATGCCTATTTTTTAAATATGAGCTAAAATACCCACATTATAGCTGGTTAGTAAAATAGGTTAAAGGAGCACTTGGAGAAGGTCATTGAGCTCCGGGGCTAAGTCTTCAACCCTTGGTCGCGTGGATGACTGGGGCTACTGACTGGGCCTAGGAAGATCCCCAATCAGCGATGGGGCCGATGGCTAGGGTGTAGGTGGCCACCCGGTACGTTAGAAGCATTCACTCAGCCGGACCACCAATGTTTGGTTGGTGCTGGTGGCGTGGCGAGTCGGTGGCTGTTGGGTGGCTTTTCTGAGTCAGGCTTGACTATGATGGCCCACTTGAAATTTGGCCCTTTCGATTGTTGGTGGGTGGCGACTTGCAATTACACTAAGGGCGCCAAGAATAAATAAATAAAAACCTTTGTTTTCTAATTTTATTTTATTTTTATGAAATATGACCTCGAAGATCATGCCCACAAGGCCGTATGGCCTTGGGGCCAAATTTTTTTTACCTCCTTGATCAACTGTGGCCAAATTGGACAAGATTTATATGAAAATAGGGGTTTTAGGCTGCAAATCAATGGAAACATGCATTTGAAAGGCCCCAAATGAACAAAAGAAAAAGCCTTGTTGGATCCAAAAAAAACAACATAAAAACCTGTGAAAGCTTGATCAAACCCTTGTAGCTCCAAATTCTTCAAAACAAGAATAGGCTGCAACAGGTCCATGCTCTGATACCATGTAGAAGTTGTCAAAACCAACTTCAAAGTCCAAGAAAACCTACATGCAAAGAGATTTGTCCGCGAGGGAAGAGAATGGAGAAAAAATCAAGAGAGGGTTTAAAGCTCTGTAATATGAGAGATGTATTAATAGAACAATAGAATAAAATATTTACAAAGATCAATCCTTAAAAGGAGATCATGCAAAACCTAAAAGTAACCCTAATAGGTAGACATTTAATAATTAATGTAATTATTAAATATCACGATATGCAAACTAAAGTGAAATCTTAAGAGAGGAATAAAGGGAACTTAATTAACATAATTAAGTTAACACCTGTACTCTAACATCCCCAATAATACCACATCATATTCTTCCTAAATCCTTATTAAGTTATTAACCCTACTAAATGAAAACCCTTATGACAATTAAACGAATGATTTTAGTTGTGCTCACATTCCTTATTTATGGGCCAAAAGTGCCACCAAAAGTGATATACCAGCCTGGTACCTTGTACACCTCACACATGTCATGTGTGAGCTCTGAGGTTGTGTATAATTACTACTGACTACTTAGTAATAATTGTGATTCATGCAAACCAAAAATCCAACTTAATCAATACCTCAAGTTGGCTACATGCAAAGTTGCAAATTGTAGCTCAAGCTGTCAATTGTCAAATTTGGCAGTGCCACACAAGCTGTTGATTGTCAAAATTGGATTATTAACATCATCATCTACAATTCTACAATACTTCATGCAGTTTTCAATATAAAGCTATCCAATCAATCACTTTGGCTATTGATATGGTATTAATCCATGTCATTGCCCAGTACTACAACCAAATTGAGAATTT